>WNWK01018420.1:0-39999 GCA_009830355.1 Cherax destructor
ATTTAACCCTTTCAGGGTTATTGACGTACTAGTACGGCTTACGCGCTGGGGTTATTGACGTACTAGTACGCATAAATTCTAGCGCCTTCAAATTTTAGCGCGAAATGGCTGGTAGGCCTAGTGGTGAGAGAATGGGTCTGCGTGGTCAGTGTGCGCAGTAGGAAAAAATCGGGAGCCAGTGGTGCATTGTGGGAACGCCATGTTAGTACACATTTTCACCATGCCGGGCGGTAAGAAACTCCTCACTCCTCGGCGAATTTGGGACTCTTTTGTTCCCCAGTGACAGTTCTAACACCGATGGGAGTGTCAGTGGTGATGAGTTTCAAGGTTTTGAGGCAGTTGTGACCGAAACTAATGATCATAATACCGGTAATATTGAGGAAAACCCAGACGACCCTCAGCCCTCCACCTCCGGTGCTGTGGCATCTTGTTCACGCTCAATTGTACCAGAACGAAAGAGGAAACTGTTATTTACTCATATCCCAGACTCTGATGTGAGCAATGGTGATGATAGTGATAGTGAATATGAACTCCAAGCTCTTCAAAACAGTTCCAGTAGCGAGAGTGGTGTGGAATATTCTCCAGTGAAGCGTCAGTATATACGACGGTATATGCGCTCTGGTAGCGTGCCATATGCTGTTCCAAGGGAAGGAGTACATCTCGGAGTACATCCCGTGGGGTACAACAGGAAGTGATAGTGAAAATGACAATGATAGCGTTGCAATTGGAATGAGAAATGCGCAAGCATCTGTTAGTGGTAGTAGTGGTGGTGGTGCCAGGCGCGAGGCACCAGCAGTGGACCATGCTGGCACCGACGCCGCTGAGTCAGCTCAGCTACAACAAAGGCAACCCTCACCCACCCACCAACCCCCCCAACCACAACCTCCACTCCCACAACCCCACAACCTCCACAACCTCCACAACCCCCACAACCACCTGTAAATATCCAGTACCCACCAGCAGACCGCACCTGGGATTGGCAAGCAGCTGACAATTTTATTCCCAGTCCCCATCAGTTTGATGAAAGTCAATGTGGAATACGCCCATCGTGTCCACTTGGGAACAATGCCACTGAACTGGAATGCTTTGAATTATTCTTTGATGAACCTCTGATGGATATTATTGTCAGGGAAAGCAACAGATACTACGAGTACACCATGGCAAACACAATACTTTCACCAACATCACGCCTCAACAGGTGGAAAGAGACAACTGTGGCTGAGATGTACTTGTTCTTTGCCACAATAATGCTTATGCCTCATGTTTATAAGCACAGTGTCAAATCATACTGGTCGACAGACCGCCTGATTGCAACACCAGGTTTCAGTGATATAATATCAGTGAATCGATTTGTGCTACTGCTGAGGATGCTTCACTTTTCAGACAAAACCACCCCTGACAGAAACGATAGGTTATATAAGATTAGAAATGTGTTTCTGTATCTGAAAGAGAAATTCAATATGCATTTTTATCCCTTCAGGAAGCTTGTTATTGACGAGTCACTGATTCTGTTCAAAGGTAGACTGTCGTTCAAGCAGTATATACCAAGCAAGAGGAAACGCTTTGGTATAAAGTTGTTTGTGCTTTGTGATTGCTCCAGTGGTATTGTATTGGATATTATTGTGTACACCGGAAGTTATACATTGCAAGATACCAGGAGGTTATTGGGTATCTCTGGTGATGTGGTTAGAACAATGATGGAACCATATCTTGGTAAGGGGCATATATTATATACTGATAACTGGTACACAAGCCCCTCCCTCAGTGATTTTTTGCGAGTGAACTTGACAGATGTGTGCGGTACAGTGCGTGCAAATCGTAAGCATATGCCTAGGTTCAATGCTGGCACTCGTAGAGGTCAGGTGCAAGCGTTTGCTGCCAATGACATCATGGCATTTCGGTGGCATGACAAACGAGATGTCACACTGTTGTCATCTATTCACCCTAACGAAATGACAGACACTGGCAGGGTGAATGAGAGACCGATGAACCCATTCTAAAACCTGCAGCTGTGATTGACTACACTCTCAATATGCGCTTAGTGGACAAATGTGACATGCAAATTGGGTTTGCTGATTGTGTTCGCAAGAGTTACAAGTGGTACATAAAACTTTTTTCACATTCTGGACATTACCATGCTCAATGCTTATAATATCTATAAGTTGAAGACCACAAACAAACCACCATATGGCGATTTTGTTTGTCTGTCATCAGACAAATAATATTCAAGTACCAAGGAGCAACACCTGCAATAGAAACACGCCCAACACCAAGTCATCAACACCTACCCTCTCGTCTGAGGCTTGGTGGTGAACACTTCCTAACAAAACTGCCTGCTACTGCTTGCAAGAAAAGGCTCAGAAGAGGTGTTTTGTCTGTGCACATACAAAAAACGCCCACAACAACGCAAAGACACTCGTTTTATGTGTGTGGAATGTGAAACACCACTGTGCATGGAACCATGTTTCAGAGACTTCCACAGGCTGCAGAACTTCTAGAAACATGTCCAGTGACTCTATGTATGTATATATATGATTGAACAATATAAATAACTAATATTTGTTATTGTAAAAATTTGTAAATACATTGTGTAAACAAATTAGTGAAAGAAACTTCATGTGAATATTGTGTTATAAATAGTGAGTGAATATTTGAAAAACAGCACTTATATTGGTCTCACAGGCCATAAAAGTTATTGCAACAAAAAAACAAAATTCGATCAGAAAACAAGTCCAAGAAAGAAAAAAAAATTACCGGGTGACCGGCAGTCGCGATGTTGCCGTCACCGGCTCCATTTTCGCCAACTTCAAATCTCTATATCTCGGTGAGTATTGATCCAAAAATGTATTTTTAGCCTATTAGATTTAGAAAAAAAACCTACCCAGGATAACCGTCAATAATCTCGTCACTTGAGAGACTCAACACAGGAACTATATTCTCTCTTTCTCCGTCCTGCCAGAACCCTGTTTGGCCTATTTTTTTTTTTAAATATTTTATTAAAAACTTAAAAATCTTAGTTTATTTCCTACCCGAGAGTCTTTATTTGTTTTTATTATTTTCCATTATTTGTTGGTGGAAGCGTTCCCTTTGTGATGTCAGTGAATCAGTTATTCCAGGATAAACATATTCGTAATGAGTTTCTTACGGAAAGTTACATCTAGGACCCCAACGTAATGTCCTTCCATTTCTGGCCATCATCTACTCTTACCTGGGCCCTCTACAACTACCCTCTGAGTCCTTTGCGTTTCTCGCGTCATCTCTCACTTCTGGTACCTCTACCTTTCCCCCTCTGATCCTTCCATTTCCTGGCCATCATCTCCCTTTTCCAGGCCCTCTACACCTACCCCTACAAGTCCTTTACATTTCCTGGCCATCATCTCCCTTACCCGGGCCATCTGTATACCTTACAAGCTCGCTTCCCGTTTTCACAGCCGTCATCTTCCGCACACGGGCCGTCTACACCTCCTGATAACCCTGCTGATAACTACAATGATGACACTGATAGCTTTTTCTTTATTTTGAATAAAAACAATGACACTGTATTTACAGTATGCAAACCTAAGTACAGCCTCTCCAACAGCAGCGTCTTCACCGTTACAGCGACAGGCCCAACATTATTGCTGACCCTTTGGATGCATAAATTATGTATATTAGAGCTGATTTCCTCTTTACTGTATGTTACAATATACAATGCACTGCTGTAAACATTTTAAAAATATACCAGAAATGTTATAAATGGTGCAAAGATAGCGTTAAAACAATATCAAAGATGGTTAACAAAAAGTCATAACCCACAATAGTATGCTCCTCCTTAGCGATGAATTTGTTTACCGACGTTGTCTTAAGAACAGAACTTCATTGTTAAGTGAGGATAGGCTGTAATGTATATTAGAGCTGTATATGTATTAGATGATTTAAATGTCATTTAAGTGGGGTAGCTGGTCCAGATATCCCCTTATACACAAAATATACGACATTTAATCATAAATGGTCACGTATATACGTTGGGACTCTTTACTGCCCCGAACTTATATTTACGTTTTATTTTCCTGCCTCCAAATTTGGCACGATTGGCCTGAGATGCCTGGTCAGAATAGAATGGGTCTTAGCCCTTGGTGTGCGGCTAGGTAAAAAAATCTGGGACCAGCAGTACGTTGTGGGAGCACCAGTTCAATTAGGCGCCAGCTAGAGCAGACCACACGGCAAACACATGGGATTCACTGATGTCATGTATTATTAACTCTCCCATTTTAAGTGGAAAGTGATGTTGACCTGAGTTTAGTGGCTCTAGAGTGGATATGGCCATAAGTGGTCGAGGGAAATATCAAAAACCTTGATAATAACCAATGTAACGACATTTGTGAACATCCTTTTAGAATGTCTTGCAACCTATGCCTGTCTATCTGTTTCAGTCTATCTCTATCTGACTCTGTCTATCTCTGTCTCACAGAGTACACAAATATAATTATACATAGTGTAAATTTCTAGGATAACCAAAAATCCAGACGAAAATGCTTCTAGATATAATTTATGGCAGCTGACTGGCAAATCATTATTTCTGCTTGCTCCAGGAGCCAGACTTGTTGGCTCAGGGTAGATCTCTCTGAGACAGGAGAGCTAGTTGCTAGACTGACAGACAGGAAGCTTGACAGACTGACAGATAGACAGGAAACGGCAGATAAAGAGCTTGACGGACAGAGAGCTTAACAGATAGATAGGAAGCGACGGCAGACAGACGAAGCGAAGCAGACAGACAGAAGCGACAGACAGACAGAGAGCTTGACAGACAGAGAGCTTGACAGACAGAGAGCTTGACTGACAGAGCTGGCAAACCCAGACAGAGAGCTGGCTTGACAGACAGCTGACAGAGCTTGACAAACAGAGCTAGCTTGACAGACAGACAGATAGAGAGTTTGACAGACAGATAGGAAGCTTGGCAGACAGACAGATAGACAGAGAGCTTGAAAGACACAGATAGATAGAGTTTGACAGACAGATATGGTTGTGTAACAGTGAAAGCTGAGGGGGATGATCGTCAAATGTCACCCCCTTATTTTATCTTATCACTGCACCCTGGCGTACACTCACCAATTATCTTATCTTATCACTGTCAGCAGTAGACTGACTTCTTTTACATCATGCTTCAAGGGTACTTATTATTCTTATTCTTATTATTATTTTCATTATTCTTCTTCTTATTATTATTATTATAATTATTATTATTTACTCCACGTATCAAAACATTTATGGAACCTATAAATACTTTGTATATATTCCACAGACATTAGTAAATGACCAAAGCAGGTGTAAATGTCCACCTGTCAGTGTGTTTATTTGACAATTTGAGTACAATTTCAGTACCTAATATTAGTCTTAGAACAAGAACTACTATAAATTGTAATTATCAAAACATAAATAAAATAAAATAATATAAAAACAAGAAAAAAGATATACTCGGCAACACTTCTGCAGCGGCAGGACTCTATGTTGCCGTAAGGTGAGCCTTCAGTACCAACTTCTCGGTCTCATATTACATTAAGTACTGGTAAATATTTTTTATGATATTATTACACTTGAAAAATGTGCTCTTTATTTCTATATAAAAAACAATTTTTTTTTCAAAATATTCGGGGCACTGGGGTTTAAACATATATATATACGTTTGGACCGTTTATGGGTTAAAGCACTCCAGAGTGATTATTATTATTATTACCGTTGATATGTCTTTGTTCACTAAGTATAATCGGAGCAGAATGAGTAAATGAGAGAGAGATTATGATAACACATAAACATGGGCAGATGTGTATTAATTCCCTATATGCGTACGGATAATTCATATAAGCTAATCCCTCTATAATTGGACTTTGTACTTCTTCCGTTTCCTCTTGTTTTCCTCTTCCAAGTGCTGCTGCGCTAACTCTATCTTGTCTTATGGGGTGCACAATAAAGTACAAATTTATAGATGAAATATGTAGTCTTGATTGCTTGATGCTGAGACACACTTTAGAGTGAACTTCTTTGTACTTCTTCCATACTTTGCTCTTCTTCTTCCTGGTTCTCCAAAAATACCTAGCCTCTCGCTACACTAGGACTACAAATATTCTAAGGTAAGTAATGAGTGTACTGTATACGTATTTTACTTTTTATTGTTTATACCTCTTCTATTTTTTAACATACTAAAATGTTATAAGAGTGCAAAGGTGACACTGAAGCAATATCTAAAGATAGGTGACACAAACCCACTACCAGTACTGTATCTTAAAATATCAGTAAGGGGTGACTCCTCGACAACCCTTTCAGGGTTGGTGCTGTACTAGTATGGCTTATGTGCAGGGTTGGTGTTGCACTAGTGCGTAAATTCTAGCGCCTTCAAATCGAGCAGAAAGAGCTGGTAAGTATACATGTGATAGAATGGGTCTGTGTGGTAAATTATTACTGATAGGAATAAAATCTAGGCACCTGCATTTGCATTGTGGGAGTGGTAATTCAGTGCGCCTTTGTCACCAAGGCAAGCAGCCAAGGAATATGTCAATCTCCAGTGAATTGAGACTATTCATTCCCAGTGATAGTTCTAACACAGATTGAAGTGTCACTGAAGATGAATCTAATGATGGTGAGCATTCAGTAAGTCAGTCAAGTCATTCAGTAAGTCAGGTTCTCAGTCGCAACTTCAGTAAGTCAGTCAAGTCATTCAGTAGTAGTCAAGTCTATTCAGTCAATCTCAGTAAGTCAGTCAAGTCATTCGTAAGTCAGTCAAGCATTCGTAAGTCAGTCAAGTCATTCAGTAAGTCAGTCAAGTCATTCAGTAAGTCAGTCAAGCATTCAGTAAGTCAGTCAAGTCATTCAGTAAGTCAGTCAAGTCATTCAGTAAGTCAGTCAAGTCATTCAGTAAGTCAGTCAAGTCATTCAGTAAGTCAGTCAAGTCATTCAGTAAGTCAGTCAAGTCATTCAGTAAGTCAGTCAAGTCATTCAGTAAGTCAGTCAAGTCATTCGAAGTCAGTAAATTCAGTAAGTCAGTCAAGTCATTCAGTAAGTCAGTCAAGTCATTCAGTAAGTCAGTCAAGTCATTCAGTAAGTCAGTCAAGTCATTCAAGTCAGTCAAGTCATTCAGTAAGTCAGTCAAGTCATTCAGTAAGTCAGTCGTCATTCAGTAAGTCAGTCAAGTCATTCAGTAAGTCAGTCAAGTCATTCAGTAAGTCAGTCAAGTCATTCAGTAAGTCAGTCAAGTCATTCAGTAAGTCAGTCAAGTCATTCAGTAAGTCAGTCAAGTCATTCAGTAAGTCAGTCAAGTCATTCAGTAAGTCAGTCAAGTCATTCAAGTCATTCAGTAAGTCAGTCAAGTCATTCAGTAAGTCAGTCAAGTCATTCAGTAAGTCAGTCAAGTCATTCAGTAAGTCAGTCAAGTCATTCAGTAAGTCAGTCAAGTCATTCAGTCAGTCAAGTCATTCAGTAAGTCAGTCAAGTCATTCAGTAAGTCAGTCAAGTCATTCAGTAAGTCAGTCAGTACTCCCCTAGTTGTGGTTGCAGGGGTCGAGTCATAGCTCCTGGCCCCGCCTCTTCACTGGCCGCTATTGGGTCACTCTCCCTGCGCCATGAGCTTTATCATACATCTTCTTAAAGCTATGTATGGAACCTGCCTCCAGGTTCCAGGTAGTGGAGGCAGGTTCCATACATAGCTTTAAGAAGAGGTATGATAAAGCTCATGGCGCAGGAAGTGACCAATAGCGCCAGTGAAGGCGAGGGCCATGCTATGATCGACTCCTGCAAACTATGAGTACATTCATTCATCAGTGTCACTGCCTTATCAGTAGTTATCTGGCAATTGTCATAACACCATTCTTCAAGGAGTTTCATATATACTCCAGGATGTCTAAAACATTGCTAGGACCTATAAATACTTCGTATATATTTATAGACAATGGTAAATGAAGAAGGCAGGTGAAAATGTTCACCTGTTGGCTGACATTTGATAAATATCAGCAGTGCAGGAGGGAACCCTCCCTTTTTCAATGTCTATCTGTCTGTCTGTCTGTCTATCTCTCTATCTATCTGTCTGTCTATCTGTATCTGTCTGTATGTCTGTTTGTCTAGCTCTTCTTATGTCTGTCTAACTCTTCTTATCTGTCTTTCTGTCTGCCTGTGTGTGTGTGTCTTTCCGTCTGCTTGTCTCTCAAGTCTCAGAGTGCAGCTCGTAAGCCAACAGGTATTATACACGATACAGAAGTGACGATGCGTATTACTTGCCAGTCATGCTTATTATGTCTTATATCTACAAGCATTGTATAGCACTTTGCCTGGAATTTTTGGGTTATCCTGGGTAATTTACAATATGTATAATAACTGTACTTATGTGTACATGTGAGAGAGAGACATAGATATAGGACATATAGATATCGATAGATATATAGACGGACAAAGATATAGACAGACAAAAATATAGACAGATAGACATAGTTATAGACAGTTAGACAGAGAGACAGCCAAAGCCAGCCAGCCTGCCAAATGCATAAGAACATAAGAAAGAAGGAATACTGCCGAGGCCTACTGGCCCATGCAAGGCAGGTCCATGTTACCCCCAGCTTAGACCAATGACCCACCTAGTCAGGTCACATCCTCTGAAGAAAGGAGCATGGCATCAGACTTAGTAGCACAAGCTAGTCAGGTCCAACTCACACCCACCCACAGCCACTCATGTATTTATCTAACCTATTTTTACTTTCCTCTTATAAGGGGAGTGTTAATGCGACATGACATCAGTGAATCCCTGGTGTTTGCCACACTATTTGTTCTAGCTGGCGCTCAATTGAACTGGTGCTCCCAGATTTTTTTTAATACTTCGCACACTGAGGCGCAGACCCATTCTCTCTTGTCTACGCGACTCAGGCCTATCACACTAAATTTGAAGGAATGAAAAATAAAACGTAGATCTACGTTCGAGGCAGTACGCGAGTCAACGTATATCTACGTGTTGACAGTTTAAGGGTTAAAAGCCCAAGAAGGGAAGTAACCCCAGATAGTGCTTTGATACCTGAAGTCCTTATGGAGGGATGTCCCTTCCAAACACTAAGCCCTCCCTCACTCTCCTCCCTATCTTCCAGATGCCAGCAAGTCTCTTCAATAAAGGTAAGTAAATGTTATTTTAAATGTTTATTTCAATATTTATTTATAAATTTAATATTGTATGTAGTATTAATGTGTGTTTTCTGTATGTAAAATTATATTTATTCTTTAAAAAATGTATTTTTTGTGAATATTTTTGGGTGTCTGGAACGGATTAATTGTATTTACATTATTTCTTATGGGAAATAATGGTTCGACTTTCGGCCAGTTCAAGTTAAGGCCTAGCTCCTGGAACAGATTACCGCCAATACTTGGGGGTCCACTGTAGATGGATCTATAATTTCCTAACAAATGGAACACAAAGAGTAGTAGTCAACAGAGTAAAGTCTGAGGCAGCTATGGTGAAAAGCTCTATTCCACAAGGCACAGTACTCGCTCCCATCTTGTTCCTCATCCTCTTATCGGACATAGACAGGGATATAAGCCACAGTGCCATGTCTTCCTTTGCAGATGACACCTGAATCTGCATGACAGTGTCCACCATTAAAGACACTGCAAGACTCCAAGCAGACATCAACCAAATCTTTAAATGGGCTGCAGAAAACAATATGAAGTTCAATGATGAGAAATTTCAATTACAGTGGAACCTCGAGTTTCGAACTTAATCCATTCCAGGAGCTAGTTCTAAACTCGAAACGTTCGAAAATCGAAGCAATATTTCCCATAAGAAATAATGTAAATCCAATTAATTCGTTCCTGCTGTCAGGAGGCATGACAGCTTATTTATCTATCACAATTCATCTAATATGATATAAACAATATAAATAACATAAAAACCTGATATACACTCTAGAATGAATAAAATATGTATGTCATACAAATGTGGTGGCAGGGGAGGATGGCGGGCATTCTTGCTCCAGCTATGAAAACATCTTTCCCATTCTTTCCTCCTTCTGACGTGTTAGTATAAGAGAAAACAGAGTTTGTAATGCTAACTGCATTAGATCACTTCTTTCATAAGATAACCATAATGTACAAATGAACAGGTGTACGTACACCATTTACATACCTTGCAGAAGATAGGCAGAGCGGCTTGTACTGTCAAGTGTTTATTTCGTTTCGTCCATTTTTCTATCGCTTAATCGCTACACTCTTAACCCTTTGACTGTTGCAACCCCAAATCCTGAGGTGTCTCCTGGTGTCGCAAAATATTTGGAAAAAAAAAATATTTTTCTTATGAAATGATAGAGAATCTTTTTCGGATGGTAATGGCACCAAAAGTATGAAATCTGATGGAAAACTTATGGAATTACGCTCATGAAGTTAGTGATCTTGGCGATATATACGCATCAGCGATTTTGCCGACTTTGATCCCTATTTTAGGCCAATTCCATTGTTCCAATCAACCAAACTCACAGCTTTTTCTTTAGAACTCCATTTGTTCTATCGATTGAGTACAAGAAACTGCCAATTTACTGATTTCAAGTACCCAATAAAGTGGTCAAAAATTGGCAATTTGGCCAATTTCATGCATCAGCGATTTTGCCGACTTTGATCCCTATTTTAGGCCAATTCCATTGTTCCAATCGACCAAACTCACAGCTTTTTCTTTAGAACTCCATTTGTTCTATCGATTGAGTACAAGAAACTGCCAATTTACTGATTTCAAGTACCCAATAAAGTGGTCAAAAATTGGCAATTTGGCAAATTTCATGCAAAATAAAAAAACGTCAATTTCAAAATAGGGTGCAGAATAAACAATGCAGACATTCCTGTCACTAAAATAACATGTTATCTGTTCATTAGTCATGTCTTTAGGCCCCTCTTATATTACTCTTGCTTTCTATTTCTATTTTGTCCCAACTACTGGACCACTACGACAAGGTCCTGGATGCTCTAGAAGATAAACAGAATGCAGATGTTATATACACAGATTTTGCAAAAGCCTTTGACAAGTGTGACCATGGTGTAATAGCACACAAAATGCATGATAAAGGAATAACAGGAAAAGTTGGTAGATGGATCTATAATTTCCTAACATGTAGAACACAAAGAGTAGTAGTCAACAGAGTAAAGTCTGAGGCAGCTACTGTGAAAAGCTCTGTTCCACAAGGCACAGTACTTGCTCCCATCCTATTCCTCATCCTCATATCAGACATTGACAGGGATATAAGCCACAGTGCTGTGTCTTCCTTTGCAGATGTCACCTGAATCTGTATGACAGTGTCCACCGTTGAAGACACTGCAAGACTCCAAGCAAACATAAACAAATCTTTAAATGGGCTGCAGAAAACAATATGAAGTTCAATGAGGAGAAATTTCAATTACTCACATACGGAAAACGTGAAGAAATTAAAATCTCATCGGAGTACAAAACTACTTCCAACCACACAATAGAGCGAAAAACTAATGTCAAAGACCTGGGAGTGATCATGTCAGAGGATCTCACCTTCAAGGACCATAACAAGTAGCAATTACATCTGCTCGAAAAATGACAGGATGGATAATTAGAACCTTCAAAACCAGGGATGCCAAGCCCATGTAGACACTTTACAGATTGCTTGTTCTATCTAGGCTGGTATATTGCTGCACACTAACTGCACCTTTCAAGGTGGGTGAAATTGCTGACCTTGAAAATGTGCAGAGAACCTTCACGGCACGCATAAGTGCGATAAACCACCTCAACTACTGGGAACGCTTGAAGTTCCTAAACCTGTACTCTCTAGAACGCAGGCGGGAGAGATACATTATTATATACACATGGAAAATTCTTGAGGGCTTAGTACCAAACTTGCACACAAAAATCACTCCCTACGAAAGCAAAAGACTCGGCAGGCGATGTAATATCCCCCAATGAAGAGCAGGGTGCCACTAGCACGTTGAGGGACAACACAATAAGTGTCAGGGCCCAAGATTGTTCAACTGCCTCCCAGCATACATCAGGGGGATTACTAACAAACCCTTGGCTGTCTTCAAGCAGGCACTGGACAGGCACCTAAAGTCGGTACCTGACCAGCCAGGCTGTGGTTCATACGTTTGACTGCGTGCAGCCAGCAATAACAGCCTGGTTGATCAGGCTCTGGTCCAACAGGAGGCCTGGTCACAGACCGGGCTGCAGGGGCATTAACCCCTGGAATTCTCTCCAGGTAAACTTCAGGTAAACCCCGGTTAACGAAATTAATCCATTCCAGGAGCTATTACTCAATCCGAAACTTTGTAATCCGAACCCTTATTTCCCCTAAGAAATAATGTAAATACAATTAATCTGTTCCACAAAAAAATATTCACAATAAATATAATATAAATAACATTTACTTACCTTTATTGAAGAGACTTGCAGTCATCTGGAAGACAGAGATGATGCCAGGGGTAGGGTGTTATTGTTTGGAAGGGAATCCCTCCAAAAGGACTTCAGGTAACAAGTCCCTCTCTGGGGTTACTTCCCTTCTTTGTCTTTTAATGCCACTAGGACCAGCTCTAGAGTCACTAGAACTCTTCTTAGAAAAATAACTGTCCAGAGTCCTCTGTTTCTGGCGACTCTTTAATACTTTCCTGAAGTGCAACATGGCTCTGTCACTGAAGTGGTTGCACAGAAGACTCATTTCAGCTTGCTCAGGGTGGTGTCTTTCAACAAATGTCTGCAACCTACTCCACATGGAACACATTTCTTTAATCTCTGAAGAAGGCACCTCCTCCTCTCTCTCTCTCTCTCCCTCCTCCGGTGAAGCAATAACCTCAGCTGTGGTCTGTTGCTGTTCCAGATGAACCTCTTGCAGCTCTTCAGTTGTTAGCTCTATCCTGTGCTCCTCCACCAACTCTTCCACATCCTCACCACTCACCTCCAACCCCAGGCTGTTCCCCAATGCCACAATATCTTCCACGACATCTTCCACAACAGGCACAGGATTGTCAGGGTCAACCTCAAATCCATCAAAATCCCTCTTTTCAACACAATCCAGCCACAGTGGTCTCCAAGCAGAGTTCAAAATCCTGGAAGTCACTTCCTCCCAAGCCTTACCTATAAGGCCTAGGCAATGCACAATATTGAAGTGATCTTTCCTGAACTCTCTTAGGGTCAATGCAGAGTCATTGGTCATATTAAAGCACCTCTGAAACACTGCTTTGGTGTACAGTTTCTTGAAGTTTGCAATGACCTGCTGGTCCATGGGCTGGATGAGAGGAGTGGTGTTAGGAGGCAAGAACTTCATTTTGATGAAATTTAAGTTGTCAGGCAACAACTGCAAGTTGTGAGGATGAGCAGGAGCATTGTCCAGTACCAGGAGGCACTTGAGTGGCAATTTCTTTTCCAGGAGGTATTTCTTCACACTAGGGCCAAACACTCCAGTCAACCATTCCTTGAAAATCTCCGTAGTGACCCATGCCTTAGTGTTAGCCTTCCAATGCACACACAATTTATTCTTGTCAACACTGTGTTTCTTGAAGGGTCTGGGATTTTCTAAGTGATACACCAGTAAAGGCTTCACTTTAAAATCACCACTGGCATTGGCACAAAGCATAAGAGTTAGTCTGTCTTTCATAGGCTTGTGTCCTGGCAGTGCCTTTTCCTCCTGAGTAATGAAGGTCCTGTTGGAAATTTTCTCCTAAAACAGGCCTGTTTCATCACAATTAAACACTTGTTATGGTTCGAATTTTTCAGTGTCTATGAACGCCTGGAATTCCTGCACAAATTTTTCTGCTGCACGTTTGTCTGAGCTGGCTGCCTCACAATGCCTCACAACCCTGTGTATTCCACTACGTTTCTTAAACCTGTCAAACCAGCCTTTACTGGCTTTAAAATCACTCGCATCACCACTGGTTCCAGGCATTGTCTTGACAAGATCTGCATGCAATTTCCTTTCCTTTTCACAAATTATCGTAATGGAAATACAGGTGAACCCCGGTTAACGAACACCCCGGAAATCGTGCAATTATGTAAGTATAATATTGTAAGTGCTTGTGGAAGTGTATTTTGGGGTATGAAATAGACTAACCTAAATGACATTATTTCTTAAGGACGTAAATTCGTTCGGTAATGGCACTTGAGCAGGCTTCTGCAATGAAGCCATGGTGTAATAGCACACAAAATGCGTGATAAAGGCATAACAGGAAAAGTTGGTAGATGGATCTATAATTTCCTAACACGTAGAACACAAAGAGTAGTAGTCAACAGAGTAAAGTCTGAGGTAGCTACTGTGACAAGCTCTGTTCCACAAGGCACAGTACTTGCTCCCATCCTATTCCTCATCCTCATATCAGACATTGACAGGGATATAAGCCACAGTGCTGTGTCTTCCTTTGCAGATGACACCCGAATCTGTATGACAGTGTCCACCGTTGAAGACACTGCAAGACTCCAAGCAGACATAAACCAAATCTTTAAATGGGCTCCAGAAAACAATATGAAGTTCAATGATGAGAAATTTCAATTACTCTGATACGGAAAACGTGAAGAAATTAAAATCTCATCGGAGTACAAAACTAATTCCAACCACACAATAGAGCGAAAAACTAATGTCAAAGACCTGGGAGTGATCATGTCAGAGGATCTCACCTTCAAGGACCATAACAATGTAGCAATTGCATCTGCTCGAAAAATGACAGGATGGATAATGAGAACCTTCAAAACCAGGGGTGCCAAGCCCATGTTGACACTTTACAGATCGCTTGTTCTATCTATCCTGGAATATTGCTGCACACTAACTGCACCTTTCAAGGCGGGTGAAATTGCTGACCTTGAAAATGTGCAGAGAACCTTCACCGCACGCATAAGTGCGATAAACCACCTCAACTACTGGGAACGCTTGAAGTTCCTAAACCTGTACTCTCTAGAACGCAGGCGGGAGAGATACATTATTATATACACATGGAAAATTCTTGAGGGCTTAGTACCAAACTTGCACACAAAAATCACTCCCTACGAAAGCAAAAGACTCGGCAGGCGATGTAATATCCCCCCAATGAAGAGCAGGGTGCCACTAGCACGTTGAGGGACAACACAATAAGTGTGAGGGGCCCAAGATTGTTCAACTGCCTCCTAGCGTACATCAGGGGGATTACCAACAAGCCCCTGGCTGTCTTCAAGCAGGCACTGGACAGGCACCTCAAGTCGGTACCTGATCAGCCGGGCTGTGGTTCGTACGTTGGACTGCGTGCGGCCAGCAGTAACAGCCTGGTTGATCAGGCTCTGGTCCAACAGGAGGCCTGGTCACAGACCGGGCCGCGGGGGCGTTGACCCCTGGAATTCTCTCCAGGTAGACTCCAGGTAGACACAAAAAATAGAAGATTTACTGTTATGCAGACTACTGCATTATTGTAAAAATGGTATAAATAATATCAGTGCACTTGTGAAAGAATATTAGACTCACCAATTGATGTGTATTGGACGCGTGGAGTGATTTGTTTACTCTTGAACATTGGCAAAAATCAAACATTTCTGCTAATTTGAGCTCAATTTCAAGGTAGTTTTCTTCATGAAACTAATCAAAATCATCTCTATTCCTGTAATATGTTTTCCATTTTATCAAATGAGACCACGAAAAAGAGAATACAACCATAAATACTATATGAAAATACACCTCCAAGTCGGTGTTTTAATCCAAAAACACGGTCGGAGTTTTTTTTCTCTCATTATGCACTGCGAGCTGCAGGATTTTTTTTATACAGCGCACACTGACCACACAGACCCATTCTCTCATATGTAGGCCTATCAGCTTTCTCCCGCTTGATTTGAAGCCATTAGAATTTTTGAGTACATATACATCCAAAACACTGGCTCGTAAGATGTATATACTATATACGACCGAAACAGTCAAAGGGTTAAAGCTACACTTAATGCTACACTTTGTCACTGAACTTAACTGCTTTAAACTCCACAACTTGCACCTGTGCTGGCATGCAGGAACACATTAACCCTTAAACTGTCCACAACGTAGATATACGTTCACTCGCGTAGCTGACCGAATATTTTAAAAAAAAAAAATCATTTTTTTTAAATGAAGAGCACATTTTTATAAACAGGATAGGCTAAAAAAAAAATTTTGGGGCCAGTACTTACCGAGATATAAGCCCGCCAATTTGGTACTGGATGCTCACCTGATGGCAACATCAAGTCCTGCTGCTTGCAGAATTAATGCCGATATACTTTTTTTTCTAGTTTATATTTTAATTTATATAATTTTTATGTTCAGATAATTACAATTTACAATAGTTCTTGTGATTTTATAGCCAATCTTTGTTCTAACACTAATATTATATACTGAAATAGTACTCAATCACACCAACAGGTGAACAGTTTCACCTTCCTTGGTCATTTACTATTGTCTATAAATATATACAAAGTATTTATAGGTCCCAGCAATGTTTTAGACATCCTGGAGTATACAGTGGACCCTCGGTTAATGAAAGGTTTAGTTAACAAATCGGTTACCAAAGCTTTTTCGGTATCGGATAGCAAAAAAAACTTGGTTAGCGAAACGTATTAGACGTGTCCTCCTGCTCCGCGCCTGGTTGCGCCTGTGCAAGATGCCAGTGTAGCGTTGTTTACCATTGAGATAACATTACCCAGCGTGCTCTTTTGAACATTCACAATACATTTGGTGTCTTTTTTGGTGGTTTAGTGATTGTCACTGTGAAATAAGTCAACATGGGTCCAAAGAAGCTTCCTAGTTGCACCTCAGGGGTAGCATTCATGCAGGGAGTGTAGCATTCATGCAGGGAGTGTAGCAGGCATGCAGGGAGTGTAGCATTCATGCAGGGAGTGTAGCATTCATGCAGGGAGTGTAGCAGGCATGCAGGGAGTGTAGCATTCATGCAGGGAGTGTAGCATTCATGCAGGGAGTGTAGCAGGCATGCAGGGAGTGTAGCATTCATGCAGGGAGTGTAGCAGGCATGCAGAGTGTAGCATCATGCAGGGAGTGTAGCATTCATGCAGGGAGTGTAGCATTCATGCAGGGAGTGTAGCATTCATGCAGGGAGTGTAGCATTCATGCAGGGAGTGTAGCATTCATGCAGGGAGTAGCTTCATGCGATGTAGCATTGCAGGAGTGTAGCATTCATGCAGGGAGTGTAGCATTCATGCAGGGAGTGTAGCATTCTGCAGGTGTAGCATTCATGCAGGAGTGTAGCATTCATGCAGGGAGTGTAGCATTCATGCAGGAGTGTAGCATTCATGCAGGGAGTGTAGCATTCATGCAGGGAGTGTAGCATTCATGCAGGGAGTGTAGATTCATGCAGGGAGTGTAGCATTCATGCAGGAGTGTAATTTCAGGAGTGTAGCATTCATGCAGGGAGTGTAGCATTCATGCAGGGAGTGTAGCATTCATGCAGGGAGTGTAGCATTCATGCAGGGAGTGTAGCATTCATGCAGGGAGTGTAGCATTCATGCAGGGAGTGTAGCATTCATGCAGGAGTGTGCATTCATGCAGGAGTGTAGCATTCATGCCCCTGTAATCCTCCCTATCCTCCAGATGCCTGCAAGTCTCTTCAATAAAGGTAAGTAAATGTTATTTATATTTTATTTTTGGTGAATATTTTTTTGTGAACGGATTAATTGTATTTACATTATTTCTTATGGGAAATAAGGGTTCGGATTATGAAAGATTCAGAATAAGTAATAGCTCCTGGAATGGATTAATTTCGTTAACCGGGGTTCCACTGTATATGAAACTCCTTGAAGAATGGTGTGTTGACAAGAGTCAGATAACTCTTGACAGCCCAGTGACATTTGATAAATGTCAGCAGTGCTGAAGGGAACCCTCCCTTTTTCAATATCTGTCTGTCTGTCTGTCTGTCTATCTGTGTCTGTCTGTATCTGTCTATCTGTCTGTCTGTCTATCTGTCTGTATCTCTCTGTCTGTCTATCTGTCTGTATCTCTCTGTCTGTATCTCTCTGTCTGTCTATCTGTCTGTATATGTTTGTATCTGTCTGTCTGTCTATCTATCTGTCTGTCTAGCTCTGCTTATGTCTGTCTAACTCTGCTTATCTGTCTGCCTGTGTATGTCTTTCCGTCTCCTTGTCTCAGTCTCAGAGTGCGTCTCGTAAGCCAACAGGTATTATACACGATCCAGAAGTGACGATGTGTATTACTTGCCAGGGGTTTCCATGCTTATTATGTATTATATCTACAAGCATTGTATTGCACTTTGCCTGGAATTTTTGGGTTATCCTAGGTAATTTATACTATGTATAATAACTGTACTTATGTGTACATATGAGAGAGAGACAGAGATATAGGACATACAGATATAGAAAGATATATAGAACATATAGGTATAGAAAGATATATAGACAGACAAAGATATAGACAGACAATGATATAGACAGACAAAGATATAGACAGATAAAGATATAGGCAGACAAAGATATAGACAGACAAACATATGGACAGATAGAGATATAGACAGAGTTATAGACAGATAGAGAGACAGCCAGAGACAGCCAAAGTCAGCCAGCCTGCCGAATACATAAGAACATTAGAAACAAGGAACACTGTAGCAGGCCTACTGGCCCATGCAAGGCAGGTCCATGTCACCCCCCAACTTTGACCAATGACCCACCTAGTCAGGTCACATCCTCTGAAGGAAGGGGCATAGCATCAGACCTAGTAGCACAAGCTAGTCAGGTCCAACTCACACCCACCCACAGCCACTCATGTATTAATCTAACCTATTTTTACTTTCCTCTTATAAGGGGAGAGTTAATGCGACATAACATCATTGAATCCCTGGTGTTTGCCACACTATTTGCTCTAGCTGGCACTCAATCAAACTGGTGCTCCCACAAGGTACTAAGTGGTCCCAGATTTTTTTAACCCTTTCGGGGTTATGGTCGTACAAGTACGGTTATTGACGTACTAGTACGCCTAAATTCTAGTGCCCTCAAATCAAGCAGAAACAGGCTGTTAGGCCTAGATGTGATAGAATGGGTCTGTGCGGTCAGTGTGCACAGTATAAAAAATTCCAGCACTACACACTGCATAATGAAGAAAAAAAACTCTGACCGTGTTTTTGGTTTAAAACAGCGACTTTGCAGTCTATTTTCTTATGATGGTATTTATGCTTGTATTCTCGTTTTCTTAGTCTCATTTTATAGAATAGATGATATATTACAGAAATAGAGATAATTTTGACTGGTTTCACGATGACAAGTATGTACCTTGAAACTGAGCGCAAAGTAGCGAAAATGTTCGCTTTGGCCGATGTTCAAGAGTAAACAAATCACACCATGCATCCAATACACATCAACTGGGTAGTCTAATATTCTTGCACAAGTGCGCTGATATTATTTATACCATTTTTACAATGATGCAGTTGTATACATAACAGTAAATCTTCTATTTTTTTGTGAGAATAAAAATTAAAAATGGAAAGCAAAAGTAATGTAAGAAGGGCCTGGAGACGTGACTAATGAACAGAGACATGGAACGTCTGCCTTGTTTATTCTGGACCCTATTTTGAAATTGGATTCGTTTGAAATTTGTGTGAAATTGGCCAAATTGCCATTTTCTGACCACTATTTTGGGTAGTTGAAATTGGTAAATAGGCGGTTTCTTGTACTCAATCGATAGAAGAAATGGCATTCTAGCAAAATAGCTATAATTTTAGTAGTCTGACACATTGGAATTTGCTGAAAATAGGGCTCAAAGTGGGCAAAATCGCCGATGCGTAAATGTCATGGATACCGCTAACTTCACGAAAGCATAATTCCATTAGTTTTCTATCAAATTTCATAATTTTTGTGGCGTTATGATCGGAAAAAGATTCTCTATCATTTCATAAGAAAAAATAATTTTTTTTTTTTTTTGAAATTCGTGGACCCTGAGAACGATTTTCAGAGACCCCTTGGACCCCCAAAGGGGGTCCAAGGGGTCTCTCAGGGCGCAGACCCATTCTCTCATGTCTAGGCGACTCAGGCCTATCGCACTAAATTTGAAGGAATGAAAAATAAAACGTAGCTCTACGTTCGGTCAGCTACATGAGTGAACGTATATCTACGTGTGGACAGTTTAAGGGTTAAAATCACTAAGAGTGTGTTATTAGTCTTGAAGATGCCATATTAATAACGATAATAACAATAATAATCAATCTGAAGCGCATTAATAATGATAATAATAACACAATAATAATCAATCTGAGGCGTATAAAACGTTAATATAGTCAACCCTCCATTTTCGTGCTTAATCCGTTCCAGAGGGATCAAATAAAACTGAAATCAATGAAAACTGAAGCCATTTTCCCCATAAGAAATAATGTAAATTCAATTAATCCGTTTCAGACACCCAGGAGTATTAACAAAAAATATTTTTTTTAGAGATTAAATATAGATTTACATACAGAAAAGAATGACAAATAAATATAAAGCACTAATAACATGTATAAATGAACATTTAACATCACACTTACCTTTATTGGCGACTCTTGTTGGTGTATGGAAGATGGAGAGGAGAGGGAGGCAAGTTTAGTGTTGGGAGGCGGGACAAAATACTTCAATTTGACACTAATATCAGCTCTACGGCTTATTTATCTATCACAATTCATCTAATATGACATAATAAACAATATTAATAAAATAGAAACATGATACAGTACACCCTCATTTAGCACGACTTTATGTTGCACGATTTGGGTATTAACGACTGAAGAATTGCGGCACATTTTTATCTAACACGACGTATTACACGGTTCGCGAGAGGGTAAAAAAAAATGAGCCTACAGGTCCTTCACAAACCATCCCACTAACAGAATATTTGCCCAACCAATTTTCAATGCTCCCCAAGCAATAAGCTTCGATAATTCTATTCACTCATGCGCAAGTCCCACTCAAATCAAATTGTGTGTGTGGGGATGTGAGGGAAAAAGTCCATAGATAGGAGTGATGAAAGTGTGAAGGTATGTAGAGTGATGGTTGAATGGTAGTTTGCTTGTTAAGGTGGGGTGAGTGTCTCGCTGCTGCTATACCCCCTTTTTCCACCCGGTGAGAGGTGTAATGCTAGGCTCCGGCCACAGGTTGAAATCACTTGACTGACCACGCCCGATCTCACTGTAAGTACTTCACGGCTGCTCGTATCTTCATTATTTTATGTTCAAGAGCTTCACTCTTTAATTATTTTGGAGCTTCACTCATGTCTAACAACATTCACTTCTGCTATGTCCTGCCTTGGTTTTTGGTAGAGTTATTTATTACAGTTTCGCCATTTCTTTTAAAGGCCTTATGCCTACTATGTAAATTAATGCTAGAGTGGTGAGTAATTATTGTGGTTTCTTTCACAGTCCTCTGTTTCCGAACGGATCATCGGATTCAAGGCTGAGTGGGGGCCGGCGTACTCACCAATTGAGAAACAGTTACCACCAATTCTACACTACACCAGTAGTACCTCAGTCCACACATCAGGCAACTGTACGTTACCAGGGAACAACTTTCAACTGAGTCCCTGACATCATTTGTGACATTGTGGATGTTGAAAAACTGATGGATTTGTGGAAAACATCGAGGCAACAACAATACCACCACCACGGAGTATAACATGGATTCATTGCTTCTGTGTTAAGATCATCACAGCTGTAAATATCTAGCTTTGGATTATATATATATTTTTTTGTTTTCATTTTTCATTTTTTCTTAAGATAGGATTATTATAATCATATTTACGTATTTATTATTTAAATTTCATTCTATTAAAATAAAGTGTTTATTTTTCTTGTTATTAGTCTTTTTCTATTATACTTTTCCTGAGAAGATTGGCAACAACCTTCACAGGGGAAGTACCCTGGCTGGTGTGTGGGGAAGTATCCTGGCTGGTGTGTGGGGAAGTACCCTGGCTGGTGTGTGGGGAAGTACCCTGGCTGGTGTGTGGGGCAGGATGGCTTTGTTTACGGCTGATGCTGGCCCCACCCTCCAACCTTCATTATCTCTCTATGTCATATTTTTATTAATTTGGGAGTCTTTATCATGCTGCTACGTTATTTATGTTATACCTAATATTATTCTGGAATAAATATGATAGGTAGAAAACTTATTGATAGTAATATTAAGTATTATTATACAATATTTTAGTGCGGTGAGCTCACACCTCCACACACCATGGTGGTCCATGAGTAACTGAGCTGAGAGACTGCTAGTGCCATCTCCCTCATAGCCCCTGACTGACTGACTGACTTGACTGAATCACTTACTGACTGGCTTGATTGAATCACTTACTGACTGACTTGACTGAATCACTTACTGACTGACTTGACTGAATCACTTACTGACTGACTTGACTTAATCACTTACTGACTGACTTGACTGAATGACTTGACTGAATCACTTCACCAGAACCTCTACCATCCACTTATGCCAACAACCAACACCCATCCACTTATGCCGATAACCATCCACCTCAGCCCAGTAGGGCCACACCATCCATATCCACTCTCTTCACAACCATTAACAAACATCATTACCCACAATTTAAGATAAGAAATACTATTATTTCTATTGCATTGGTAGTCTTAAGCAGTAATATATCACGACAATCAACTACAATTACATATTCGCCTTCAATTTTTGCAAGATCTGTTGGTCTAAAAAAAAAAACTTGTTTGGCTTTTTGGGGACTCCCAGGAATGTACAGTCATCCCCCGGTTTTCGATTTTAATCCGTTCCAGATGGATCGGCTAAAACCAAAATCGGCGAAAACCAAAACTATTTTCCCCATAAGAAATAATGGAAATTCAATTAATCCGTTCCAGAAACCCAGAAGTTTGGAAAAAAAAAATTTTGAATGAACTGAATGTGGCACTTACCTTTATTGAAGACTGATGTTGCTGGATGGGAGAGAGGGAAGAGGGGAGAGGGAAGAGACCCTAATTTTTGGAAGGGGAATCCCCCTCCATAAGGACTCTAGGTACCAAGTCTTTATCCGGGGTCCACTTCCCTGCATGCCTGCTACACTCCCTCCCTGCCTGCTACACTCCCTCCCTGCCTGCTACACTCCCTCCGTGCCTGCTACACTCCCTCCCTGCCTGCTACACTCCCTGCATACATGCTACACTCCCTACATACATGCTACACTCCCTGCATACCTGCTACACTCCCTGCATACCTGTTACACTCCCTGCATACATGTTAAACTCCCTGCATACCTGCTACACTCCCTGCATACCTGTTACACTCTCTGCATACCTGTTACACTCCTGCATACTGTACACTCCCTGCATACATGTTACACTCCCTGCATACCTGCTACACTCCCTGCATACCTGTTACACTCCCTGCATACCTGTTACACTCCCTGCATACCTGTTACACTCCCTGCATACATGCTACACTCCCTGCATACCTGCTACACTCCCTGCATACCTGTTACACTCCCTGCATACCTGTTACACTCCCTGCATACATGCTACACTCCCTGCATACATGTTACACTCCCTGCATACCTGCTACACTCCCTGCATACCTGTTACACTCCCTGCATACCTGTTACACTCCTGCATACATGCTACACTCCCTGCATACATGTTACACTCCCTGCATAACTGCTACACTCCCTGCATACCTGTTACACTCCCTGCATACATGCTACACTCCCTGCATACATGTTACACTCCCTGCATACATGCTACACTCCCTGCATACCTCCTACACTCCCTGCATGCATGCTACACTCCCTGCATACCTGCTACACTCCCTGCATACCTGCTACACTCCCTGCATACCTGCTACACTCCCTGCATACATTCTACACTCCCTGCATGCATGCTACACTCCCTGCATGCATGCTACACTCCCTGCATGCCTGCTACACTCTCAAACTCCATCGTGTTTCTCACTTTCACTATCATATTTTTCTATTATTTCTTTCTTCATTTCTACAGTGTTCCTCACTCTCTTTACCAAAGAAGTGGCACTAGGAGCTTTCTTTGGGCCCATGGTAGCTTATTTAGTAGTCACACACAATAATCAAGGCCCAAAAACAATGAATTGTTAATAAATGTTTTGTATAAACTCCTGGGGTGATGTTCACTCAAGCGAAAACAATGCTAGACTGCGTGACAATGTGCATGGGAAGTGCGTGGGTGGCGGGCCTACGGCCTTTGTATGTGCGCGGCACTGGTGGACAGGTCCCATACAGTCGGCGAAAACTAAAACAATCAGCGAAAACTAAGACAAATTTTCCCTGAAAAAAGTCGGCGAAAACCAAAATCGGCGAAAACTGGGGCAAGCGAAAACCAAGGGATGACTGTAACCCTATTTTTCCCATAAGTTCTTCTAATTATCTAACACGATTTTACATAACAAAATGTTTTCAGGAACGTAACTACCATGCTAAATGAGGGTCTACTGTATATACTCTAGAATGAATAAAATACGTATGAATAAAATACGTATGTCATTATGTATGAGAGAACTGGCGGTAGTGTTATTGTTGTTGGGTTTAAGGGCCACTGACCATAAGCCATACATATACTGCTGGTGGTGGTCGGCGGCAGCAGCAGGCCGCCACCACCTCTATTCACACAATGTACATAATTTATAAATAAGAAATATTTACTTTAATTTATAAATAAGAAATATTCACACTTATATAAATAAGGAATATTTACACTTCCCTTGGAGGAGATGTTGGCACAGGGCGGCTCTGGTCTCAGTGCCCCTATATTCCTCAAACAAACAATGGAGGAGTTAAGTTTCATGTCGTTATTTTTCTATCGATTAATGGCTTAACTTACTTGCTACACTGCTAATGTTACACTTTATCACTGGCTGGTGCTATAGCCTTTATCGACTCCACTTTGATACTTTGCTACGATTTCTTTCTTTAATTCAATGGTGTTCCTCACTTTCTTTACCAAAGGACTGACACTAGGAGCTTTCTTTGGGCCCATGGTGGCTTATTTAGCAGTCACACAGTAATCAAGGGCTAAAAACAATGTTTTGTATGAACTCACAGGATAATATTCACTCAACCAGAAACAATGCTACACTGCCTGAGAATGTGCGTGGGAGGTGGGATTTGTATGTGTGCTGGGCACTGGACAGGTTCCGTACCATGAACGAAAACGGAGCCAATCACCGAAAACGGAGGTAATATTTCCACGAAAAAGTGCCCGAAAACTGAAATCAACGAAAACGGAGATACATGAAAACGGAGGGTTGACTGTACAGTGGACCCCCGGTTCTCGTCGGTAATCCGTCACAGAGGGCCCGTCGACCACCGGTTTGGTCGAACTCCGATTCTATTTTCCCCATAAGAAATAATGGAAATAAAATTAATCCGTTTCAGACACCCAAAAGTATTAAAATAAAATATTTTTGTACATTAAATATACATTAAATTACACAGAAAACAATGAGACATGAAGAATAAAACAGTAATAACATGTCACTTACCTTTATTGAAGAGTTGTTGATGTGTGGAAGACGGGGGGAGGGGAGAGAATGGAAGAGTTGCTTTTGTTTGGAAGGGAAATCCCCTTCCATAAAGACTTCAGGTACCAAGTCCTTTCCCTGGGTTACTTCCCTTCTTTGTTTTTTAATGCCACTAGGACCAGCTTGAGAGTCACTGGACCCCTGTTGCTCAAAAAAAGTGTTCCACTGAGTTCTGTTTCTGGCGAATGTTTGGAATTGTGCCGGCGACTGGGGATGGCTGGCTCCCTGGCTGGCTTGCTGACCATCTGGCTGGCTGAATGGATGGACAGCCGGCTGGCTGGATGGATGGACAGCCAGCTGGCTGGTTGGATGGACAGACGGCTGGCTGGATGGATGGACAGACTGCTGGCTGGATGGATGGATAGCCGGCTGACTGGCTGAACAGCCGGCTGGATGGATGGCCGGCCAGCCGGCTGACCAGCTAGCCGGCTGGCTTGCTGAACAGCTGGATGGATGGTCAGCCGGCTGGGTGGATGGACAGCTGGCTGGTTGGATGGACAGCTGGCTGACTGGCTGAACAGCCGGCTGGATGGATGGATGGCCGGCCAGCCGGCTGACCAGATACCCGGCTGGCTAACTGACTGACTGACTGGACGGCTGGCTTGCTGGCTGACTAGCTACCCGACTGGCTAACTGACTGACTGGACGGCTGGCTGACTAGCTACCCGGCTGGCTAACTGACTGACTGGACGGCTGGCTGACTGACAGTCTATCTCACAGGAACACATAAATACAATTATACATAGTGTAAATTACCTAGGATACAGGGAGAATATAATAATAATAATAATAATAATAATAATAATAATAATAATAATAATAATGATAATTATTGAAGCATGGTGACCAGCTGGCACAAGGGGCCCCAGTCTTATCACTAATCAAATTACAAGAGGTGACATTGATGAGGGGTAAGCGTCCTCTTATCTTATTATTTTCTTCTTATTATCGCTAAACTAATTAGTGTTGACATTGATGAGGGTACAATGCCTTCGCACGTCTCCCTCCCTCCCTGCCTGTCTCCCTCCCTGCCAGCCAGCCAGCCAGGGGTGACGGGTTAGCCTAGGCTTTATTTGTTTTCACTGTTTTATATCTGTCTGTATCTGTTTGTCTCTGTCTGTCTATCTGTTTGTCTATCTGTCTCAGAGAGATCCAACACATATTACAAGACTCAGTAGTCACTGCTTCACATCTGAGTCCTGACATACATTATTTACCAGTCTCGATTGTATGGGATATCCTAGGTAATTTACACTATGTATAATTGTATTTATGTGTACGTGTGTGACAGACAGACAGACAGGCCAGCCAGCCAACCAGCCAGCCAGCCAAACAACCAGCCAGCCAACCAACCAACCAACCAGGCAGGCAGGCAGGCAGGCAGGCAGGCAGCCAGCCAGCCAACCAGCCAACCAACCAACCAACCAACCAACCAACCAACACCAACCAACCAACCAACCAACCAACAAACCAACCAACCAACCAACCAACCAACCAACCAGCCAGCCAGCCAGCAGGCAGCCAGCCAGCCAGCCAACCAACCAACCAACCAACCAACCAGCCAGCCACCCAGCCAGGCAGGCAGGCAGGCAGGCAGGCAACCAACCAACCAACCAACCAGCCAGCCGGCCAGCCAGCCAGCCAGCCAGCCGGCCAGCCAGCCAGCCAGCCGGCCAGCCAGCCAGCCGGCCAGCCAACCAACCAGCCAGCCAACCTACCAGCCAGCCAGCTCCTTCAATTCTACCGTATTTCTGACATTCTTTACCACAGGCTTGGCACTAGGAGCTTTCTTGGGGCCCATGGTGGCTTATTTAGCAGTTGCAAGCACTAAAAACACTGGAATAATGACAATATATATATGGTATGAATGCGTGGGTGGTGTGTGGGTAGTGGTAGCTCGCTTGTAAACAATAACACACTGAGTGCCTGGGCGCCCAGCTGGGCCACGGCCCCACACGTACGCGTCCGGGACGGATAGCCGACTCGTCGAACTCCGAGTGGCCGCCTAATACCGAGTCAAAAATATTGTAAAAAAAACCGTCGAACACCGATTTGGCCGAGCTCCGACGCCGTCGAACACCGGGGGTTCACTGTACAGTCATCCTCGGTTTTCGATTGTCCCAGTTTTCGCCGACTTTGGTTTTCGCTGACTTTTTTCGGGGAAAATTTGTCTCAGTTTTCGCCGATTGTTTTAGTTTTCGCCGACCATATGGGACCTGTCCACCAGTGCCGCGCACATACAAAGGCCATAGGCCCGCCACCCACGCACCTCCCACGCACATTGTCACGCAGTCTAGCATTGTTTATGCTTGAGTGAACATCACCCCAGGAGTTCATACAAAACATTTATTAACAATTCATTCTTTTTGGCCCTTGATTATTGTGTGTGACTACTAAATAAGCTACCATGGGCCCAAAGAAAGCTCCTAGTGCCAGTTCTTTGGTAAAGAAAGTGAGGAACACTGTAGAAATGAAGAAAGAAATAATAGAAAAATATGATAGTGGTGTATGTATTGCCAAGCTCGCCAGGATATACAAGAAAAACCCATCAACCATCAGTTCCATTGTGGCAAAGAGAAAAGAAATCACGGAAGCTAATGTTGCGAAAGGGGTGAATACGATAACGAAACAGAGATCACAAACAATGGAAAATATGGAGAAATTGTTATTGGTGTGGATAAACCAAAAACTGCTAGCGGGTGATAGTGTTGTGCAATCCATCATATGTGAAAAAGCAAGGCAGTTAGTTGCATGCCGATCTTGTAAAGAAAATGCCTGGAACCAGTGTTGATGTTGATGAATTTAAGGCCAGCAAAGGCTGGTTCGAAAACTTCAAGAAGCGAACTGGCATACACAGTGTTGTAAGGCATGGTGAGGGTGCCAGTTCAGATAAAGATGGGGCTGAAAAATTTGTGCGCGAGTTTAAACAATATGTAGAGGCAGAAGAATTTAAACCCCAACAAGTGTTTAATTGTGACGAAACAGGCCTCTTTTGGAAGAAAATGCCAAGGAGGACCTACATCACGCAGGAGGAAAAGGCAATGTCAGGACACAAGCCTATGAAAGACAGGCTAACTCTTATGTTATGTGGGAACGCTAGTGGGGATTTAAAAGTGAAGCCTTTACTCGTGTATCACTCTGAAAATCCCAGAGTGTTCAGGAACTACAGTGTTGACAAGAGTAAATTGTGTGTGTTTTGGAAGTCTAATGCTAAGGCATGGGTCACTAGGGAAATTTTCCTGGAACGGTTTAATCAAGTGTTTGGCCCCAGTGTGAAGAAATATCTATTGGAGAATAAATTGCCACTTAAGTGCCTCCTGGTAATGGACAATGCTCCTGGTCATCCTCAAGACTTGGAAGACCAAATGTCTAAGGAATTCAAATTTGTAAAAGTGAAGTTCTTGCCTCCTAACACAACTCCTCTCATCCAGCCCATGGACCAGCAGGTCATTGCAAACTTCAAAAAACTGTACACCAAAGCAATGTTTCAAAGGTGCTTTGATGTAACCTCAGACACTAGATTGACCCTAAAAGAGTTCTGGAAGGCTCACTTCGATATCTTCCATTGCATAGGCCTTATAGATAAAGCTTGGCAGGGAGTGACCTCCAGGACGATGAACTCTGCTTGGAGAAAGTTGTGGCCAGATTGTGTCCCAGAGAGAGATTTTGAAGGGTTTGGGGTAACAAAGAGGAGCCTATGGAAGTTGTGGAAAGTATTGTGGAATTGGGGACTTCCATGGGGTTGGATGTGAATGGAGAGGATGTGGAAGAGTTGGTGGAGGACCACAATGAAGATCTAACCACTGAAGAGCTGCAAGAGCTTGAGCTGCAACAACAACAAAACAGATCTGAGGAAATTGCTTCAGTGGAGGAAGAAAGATGTAAGGTGCCTTCTTCAGAGATTAAGGAGATTTGTGCAATGTGGAGTAGGATGCATTCATTTGTGGAGGAACATCACCCTGACAAAGATGTTGCAATCCGTGCTGGCTACTTTTACAATGACAATTCCATGTCCCATTTTAGGGATATTTTAAAGAGCCGCCAGATACAGAGCTCTCTGGACAGATATTTAGTGCCACAAGTGTGCAGTGACTCACAAGCTGGTCCTAGTGGGATTAAAAGACAAAGAAGGGAAGTGACCCCAGATGAGGACTTGGTACCTAGAGTCCTTATGGAGGGAGATTCCCTTCCAAAATTAGGGTCTCTTCCCTCTCCCCTCTTCCCTCTCTCCCATCAAGCAACATCAGTCTTCAATAAAGGTAAGTGCCACATTCAGTTCATTCATTTGTGCATGTAAATCTATCTTTAAGCCCCCAAAAAAAAATTCCAAACTTCTGGGTTTCTGGAACGGATTAATTGAATTTCCATTATTTTTTATTGGGAAAATAGTTTTGGTTTTCGCCGATTTTGGTTTTAGCTGATCCATCTGGAATGGATTAAAATCGAAAACCAAGGGATGACTGTATAGACATTTTGCTTAATCCATAACATACAAACATATAAATTAACATAAATATGAGATGTTTTTCCAGTCGGCTTCATGGAGTGAACAGAATTCATTTGTGTCCAGGCTGGTAACAACAACTGGTTTGTTTACAAAACTCGCAAACCTTCTACACTCATTCTCTCTCATTTATTCATTTAATCTTGTTTACTCACCTCTCACTCTACATTAAGACTGCCTCTACCACTGCCTCTACTACCACTGCCTCTTACTAACACTGCCTCTTACTACCACTGCTTTAACTACCACTGCCTATACAACCACTGCCTCTACTACCACTGCCTCTTACTACCACTGCTTTAACTACCACTGCCTCTACTACCATTGCCTCTACTACCACTGCCTCTTACTACCACTGCCTCTACTACCACTGCCTCTACTACCACTGCCTCTTACTACCACTGCTTTTACTACCACTGCCTCTACTACCACTGCCTCTACTACCACTGCCTCTATTACCACTGCCTCTTACTGCCACTGTCTCTACTACCACTGCCTCTACTACCACTGCCTCTACTACCACTGCCTCTACTACCACTGCCTCTTATTACCACTGCCTCTACTACTACTGCCTCTACTACCGCTGCCTCTACTACCACTGCCTCTACCACTGCCTCAACCAATGAACAAGCTCCAAACACAATTAATTGTGAAATGTTTGGATGAGCACACAGGGTAATGTTCACTGGAGGATAAACAAAGCTAGACTGACTCACAACGCCTGTGCGGCAGGCGCCGAGCAGACAAGGCTGGTACGCATGCGTTTCGAAGCACAGCAAGTTCGATACTCAGGACAAAATTAGTTCGAAAGAAGCGTTCGAAAATTGAATCATTCGATAGTCGAGACGTTCAAAACTCGGGGTTCCACTGTACTCCAATATGGAAAACGTGAGGAAATTAAAATTTCATCATAGTACAAAACAAATTCCAACCACACAATAGAGTGAAAAACTAATATCAAAGACCTGGGAGTGATCATGTCATAGGATCTCACCTTCAAGGACCATAACACTGCAGCAATTGCATCTGCTAGAAAAATGACAGGATGGATAATGAGAACCTTCAAAATCAGGGATGCCAAGCCCATGATGACACTTTTCAGGTCGCTTGTTCTATCTCGGCTGGAATATTGCTGCACACTAACTGCACCTTTCAAGGCAGGTGAAATTGTGGACCTAGAAAATGTACAGAGAACCTTCACGGCACGCATAACTGCGATAAACCACCTCAATTACTGGGAACACCTGAAGTTCCTAAACCTGTACTCCTTAGAATGCAGGCGAGAGAGGTACATTATTATATACACTTGGAAACTCCTAGAGGGATTAGTACCAAATTTGCACACGAAAATGACTCCCTATGAAAGCAAAAGACTCAGCAGATGATGCAACATCCCCCATTGAAAAGCAGGGGTGCCACTAGCACGTTGAGAGACAACACAATAAGTGTCAGGGGCCCAAGATTGTTCATCTGCCTCCCAGCTTACACAAACAACCCACACATAGAAGAGAAGAGCTTACAATGACGTTTCGGTCCGACTTGGATCATTTACAAAGTCACACTAACAAAAAGAAGGAGTAGGAGGGGGTATATATAGAGGCCATCAGACAGGGGTGGGAACAAGAAAGTGGTGGAAGAGTAATAGTGAAAGTAGTAGTGGTAGTAGTAGTAGTAGTAGTAGTCGTGGAGTCAGTCATATTCTAGGAAAGAGGAGCACTGCAAGGAGCTAGTGGCCCACATAGGGTAGGGGCAAGAACACAGAGGGGGAAAAAATAATAAAGGACAAATACAAAGCAAAAGAAAGAAAACCCAGAGGAGAAAGAAGAAAGAGGAAAGGGGAAAGAGAGAGAAGGGGAAGGGAATCAGGTTAAGTCACGGGTGTTCTGAAGTTTGGAGCATTTAACAATGTAATGGGAGAGTAAAGCATCTACAGACAAAGCCAGGGCTCAGATTCATACAAGAAAAGTTGTGTATAAGGGAGGATTCAACCAGACGGCGACTGTGAAAGTTGGACATAGGGTAGACAGTTTTAGCAGAAGACCAATCAATAGGAAGACTGTGATCTCTGACATGATAGAAAAGAGCATTATTGGTGTCGACAAGCCTAACACTATTTTTGTGCTCCCTAAGTCTGTTAGAAAGAGATCGGCCAGTTTCTCCAAAGTACTGAAGAGGACAGGAGGAGCAAGAAATAGAGAAGACACCAGGAGCATCTATAGAGGGAGGAGAGGTATGAACTAGATTAGTGCGTAAAGTGTTAGTCTGGCGGAAAGTAAGTTTGATATCTAAGAAACGGAGAGAGTTGTTGAGATTAGAGAGACTGGAAATGTAGGGAAGACAGAGGACAGGAGAGTTCCCAGGAGTAGAGTTTGGGAGAGAAGAAAGTCTGTTTAGCACGTGAGAAGGCAAAGTATGAAATGGGAAGGGTAGCCAAGACGGGAAAATTAATTAAGAAGTGGAAATTTCTACTTCAAGAAACTGAGGATCACAAATGCGGAGAACACGGAGAAAGAGGGAGATAAGGACACTTTTCTTTACAGAGGAAGCCGTTAGCTCCTTGCAGTGCTTGTCTTTCCTAGAATATGACTGACTCCACTACTACTACTACTACTACTACAATGGAACCCCGAGTTACGAACACCCGGGAAATCGTACAATTATGTAAGTATAATATTGTAAGTGCTTTTGTAAGTGTAATTTTGGGGGTCTGAAATAGACTAACCTACTTGACATTATTTCTTAAGTCAGTAAATTTGTTCGGTAATGGCACTTGAGCAGACTTCTGGAATGAAGTTTTTACGTTACTCGGGGTCCACTGTACTACTACTACTACTACTACTACTACTACTACTACTACTACTACTACTACTACTGCTACTACTACTTCAACTATTACTCCTCCACCACTTTCTTTTTCCCCCTGTGTGCTGGCCTCTATATATACCCCGTCCTACCCCTTCTTTTTGTTAGTGTGACTTTGTAAATGGTCCAAGTCGGACCAAAATGTTGTGGTAAGCTCCTCTCTTCTATGTGCGGACTGTTTGTGTATTGTTCCAGTCACGGTATTGTGACTTTTTTGTTATTCCAAGCTTACATAAAGGGGATTACCAATAGACCCCTGGCTGTCTTCAAGCAGGCACTGGACAGGCACCTAAAGTCAGTACCTGACCAGACAGGCTGTGGTTCATACGTTGGACTGCATGCGGCCAGCAATAACAGCATGGTTGATCAGGCCCTGATCCACCATGAGGCCTGGTCACAGACCGGGCCGTGTGGGCGTTGACCCCCGGAACTCTCTCCAGGTAAACTCTAGGTCAATTCAGTGTCTGAGGTCACTTCAAAGCACCTTTCAAACACAGCTTTTGTGTAGAGTTTTTTGAAGTTAGAAATGACCTGCTGGTCCATGGGCTGGAGGAGAGGAGTGGTGTTAGGAGGCAAGAACTTCACTGTTATAAATCTAAAGTCCTTACACAGTAGGTCTACCAAGTTTGGAGGATGTGCAGGCACATTGTCCAGTAACAATTTATTTTCCAGGAGGTATTTTTTCACACTGGGGCCAAACACTTCATGGATCCACTCTTTGAAAATTTACCTTGTGACCCATGACTTATTATTAGCTTTCCACAACACACACAATTTATTCTTAATGACATTATTTTTCTTGAACACTCTGGGATTTTCTGAGTGATACACCAGAAAAGGCTTCACTCTAAAACCCTACAAGCATTAGCACAGAACACAAGAGTTAGCCTGTCTTTCATAGGCTGGTGTCCTGGAAGTGCCTTTTCCTCCTGAATAATGTAGACCTTCTTTGGCATTTTCTTCCAAAACAGGCCTGTTTCGTCACAATTGAACACTTATTGGGGTTTGAATTTTTCAGTCTCTATGTACCCCTTAAATTCACTTATAAATTTTTCAGCCTCACGTTTGTCTGAACTGGCAGCCTCACCATGCCATACCACACTGTATATGCCATTATGCTTCTTAAATCTGTCAAACCAGCCTCTGTTGGCCTTAAAATCACTAAAATCAGCACTGGTTCCAGGCATTTTCTTGACAAGATCTGCGTGCAACTGCCTTGCCTTTTCACAAATGATCGACTCCAAAATATTATCACCCGCATTTCTGTTTATTGTTGATCTATTTTTGGATAGCATGTCAACACTTTTCGCAACATCAGCTTCCTTGAGTTCTCTTCTCTTTGCCAGGATAGAAGTGATAGTTGATTTGTTTGTTAGTAAAGGACACAATGAACTAATGTGACATTTTATTGTGAGTTTGCTCTCAGGAGCTTTTTCAAGCCGAAAAAGCTCCTGGAGAGCGAAACGTTGCTACAATAAAATGTCACATTAGTTGCATTTGTGTCCTTTTACTTAACATATTGTCGGTAATTCTACCAATATTATTTGATTTGTTTTTGCCATACATCCTGGCAAGCTCCCCCACACATACGCCACTCTCATATTTTTCTATTTCCTTCTTCACTTGTATGGTGTTCCTCACTTTGTTAACCATAGGTCTGCCGCTTGGAAGTCTCTTTGGATCCATAGTGGCTTATTTCACAGTCAAAATTAATGAAGAAGCACTTAATTTATTGTGAAATGTTTGGATGAGTGCGCAGGGTAGTGTTCAAAGCTAGACTAGCTCACGACACCTGCGCGGGGAGGCACGCAAGCATGGTCAGGTGGACAGGTCTGGTACGCCGGCCGAAACTCGGGGCAACAGCCAAAACTCGGGACAAAATTAGGCCGAAAAAAGCGACTGAAACTTGAAGCAGCCGATACTCGGGGTGGCTGAAACTCGGAGTTCCACTGTATATCAATGGTTCGTCCAATTATTTCTCTGACTGGTTAAGTCATGACAGTCAGTAGAATATTGGGACATTACGTGACTTTTCTGTTTAGAACTTTTTCCTAATGAATTCTTCTTATATTCCTTGACTATAAGTCTTGGTATTGGGGATTGTGAGGGAAAAGTTCAATAGATATGAGAAGTGAAAGTATGAATGTATGGTGATGGTAGTTTGTTGGGCAGTCTGCTTGCTCAGGTAGGGTGGGTGTCTAGCTCCCACTATCCCCCCCTCTTTACACCCAGTTGGAGGTGACGTGTGCATCTCCAACCAGTTGAGGAAGGACTTGACTGGCTGCTTCCATCAAACCTCCTTTATTTGTCGGCTTGGGTCATCCGACACAGGCAAGGTTAAGATAAGGACAACAGGGATCTGGCAAAGATCTAGAGCATGTAACTAGACCAATCTACCTACACTGGTCTGACATCAATCTTCCACCCGTAGCCACAACTCAGGCAGCGACACTTACAGCTACTCATCAGTCTTCAAGTGGTGACTACACCAGCATTCCTGATGTCTAGACTGGTGACTTACCAGTTTCAATATATTTGGTGGTGGAAACTTTCGTCTGTTTAGTCAAGTCCAGCTGTGATCCCCCCCATCACCAACAATGGCTTCAAGTTCCAAGAAGCATCCAAAGCTGTGTCAAGAACATCAACACAACACCATTCGACACTCAACATCTGTATATAAATTAGCTTTCAATCACGTATTATTTATATATTTTATTTTTCTTCAAGTAGCATTAATTTTCATGTTTAATTGTGTTATATTTTTGCATGAATTTGTATAATAAAAGTGTTCATCTTCTCATTTTATTATTATATTTTCCATTATTTCTTTACATAAGGAGGAGTGAGCCTTGTTAACCCTTTGACTGTCGGAGACCCCTTTCTGAAACTGTCATTCTATGTCGGGAAATATTCGAAAAAAAAAAAATTATTTTTTCTTACCAAAATGTTAGGATTATTTTGCTGATTGTTTTAAGCCTAAAAAAAAAATTTTTGCCATCAGTACTTACCGAGATATGGAGGCGTAAAGTTGGCACAATTTGAGCTGCGTATGGCAACATCGGCGAATTCCGCTGACTCGGTAAACTTCTGTTTACTTCCATTCGTAGATTTCTTGTTTTTTTCACTATTTTATTTTTTTATGTAACTTATGTGGCCTGTGAGACCACAGTAAGGTGCAACGTATATATATACACTCGTTGTTTGCCCACAATAACTTCACAAAAATGGTATGTTTATATTGTTTACAAAACTTGTTTACACAAACAAACAACGACAAAAAATGTTCATTACTATTGTTCTATAATATATATACATATGTACACTCACTGAACACTTTCCTAGAACTCCTGCAGCTTGTGGAACTCTTTGAAACATGGGTATAAGCACAGTGGTACTTTACACTCCTCACACATAAAACGAGTGTCTCTGCGTGTTTGTGGGCGTTTTGTGGAATGTTTACAGACAAAACACCTCTTCTGAGCATTTTTCTTGAGAGTAGTAGCAGGCACTTGTATGGGGCAGTGATCACCAGGCCTCATACGAGAGGGCATGTGTTGATAATTTCGTGGGCGCTGTCTATTGCAGGTGTTGCTCCTTGGTACTTGAATATTATTTGTCTGATGACTGACAAACAAAATTCACCATATTTGGGTTTGTTGTTGGTCTTCAACTTGTACATGTTATAAGCATTCAGCATGGAAATGTCAAGAAGATGGAAAAAGAGTTTTATGTACCACTTATAACTTTTGCGTACACAATCAGCAAACACAATCTGCATGTCACATTTGTCCACTAAGCGCATATTGAGGTTGTAGTCCATCACAGCTGCAGGTTTTAGAATGGGTTCATTGGTCTCTATTCTGTCTTCCACTGTCTACCATTTCATGTCTGTGAACTGATGTCAACAATGTGACATCACGTTTGTCTTGCCACCGAAATGCCATGATATCATTGGCAGCAAACACCTGCACTTCACCTCTACGAGTGCCAGCGTCAAACCTAGGCATATGTTTACGATTTGCACGCACTGTGCCACACAAGTCTGTCATGTTCACTCGCAAGAAATCACTGAGTAAAGGGCTCGTGTACCAGTTATCAGTATATAATATATGCCCTTACCAAGATATGGTTCCATCATTGTTCTAACCACATCACCAGAGATACCCAATAACTTCATGGTATCTCTCAATGTATTACTGCCAGTGTACACAATTAGATCCAGAACCAGACCACTTTTGCAATCACACAGTACAAATAACTTTATACCAAAGCGTTTCCTCTTGCTTGGAATATACTGCTTGAACGACAGTCTGCCTTTGAACAAAATCAAAGACTCATCAATAACAAGCTTCCTGAAGGGATAAAAATACATACAACACTTTTGTTTCAGGTACATGAACACATTCCTGATCTTATATAACCTGTCGTTTCTGTCAGGCCTGGTTTTATCAGAAAAGTGAAGCATACGCAACAGTATCAAAAAACGATTCACTGGTATAATATCACTAAAACCTGGGGTTGAAATCAGGCGTTCTGTCGACCAGTATGTGGTGACAGTGTGCTTATAAACATGTGGCATAAGCATTATTGTGGCAAAGAACAAGTACATCTCTGCCACAGTTGTGTCCTTCCACTGGTGTAGCCGTGAATTTGGTGAAAGAAGTGTGTTTGCCATGGTGTACTCATAGTATGTGTTGCTTTCCCTGACAATAATGTCCATCAGGGGTTCATCGAAGAATAACTGAAAGCATTCTAGTTCAGTAGCATTGTTCCCAAGTGTACACGATGGCCGTATTCCACTTTGTGCTTCATCAAAGTCATGGGGATTGGGAACAAAATTATACCTTGCTGCCAATCCCAGATGCGGTCTGCTGGTGCGTACTGGATATTGACAGGTGGTTGTGGTTGTGCAGGTTGTGGTTGTGCAGGTTGTGGCTGTGCAGGTTGTGGTTGTGCAGGTTGTGGAAGTGTGGGGTGGTTGATGGTGGTTGTGCTGAGTTAGCAGCGGGGGTAGCAGCGTGGCCCGCTCGTGGTGGCCCATGACTCATGCCACTGCCAACACCACCACTACCACCACCTGCCCCACGCACATTACGCATCCCCATTGTAACAATATCGTCATCTTCACTATCAATTCGTGGTGTAGGGCCAAGAGATGTACTCCGAGATTTACTCCTTTTCCTTTGAATAGCATATGGCACACTACCAGAACGCATGTTGTGTCGTACATACTGCCGCTTCACTGGAGAATAATCTCCCTCACTGTCGCCACTAGAACTGCTTTCAATAGCTTTGAAATCACTGTCATCATCACTTACACTGCTCACATCAGAGTCTTCTACACGGGGAAATAGTTTCCTCTTTCGTTCTGGTACAGGTGAACGTGAATGAGACGGCCCAGCACCAGAGGTGGAAGGCTGTGGGTCATCTGGGTTTTCATCACTAATTATGTTATCCTGGGCACTGCTTTCGGTCACACCCTCTTGAAAACCATGGAATTCACTTTCACTGGCACTTCCATCGCTGTTAGAACTATCACTTGGGAAGAGAAGGCCTCCAATTCGCCGGGGAGTGAGGTACTTCTTACCGCCAGGCATGGTGAACAAGGACTACAAACATGGCGCTCCCACAATGCACCACTGGGTCCCCGATTTTTTTCATACTGCGCACACCCACCACGCAGACCCATTCTTTCACATGTAGGCCTATCAGCTTTCTCCCGCTTCATTTGAAGCCGCTAGAATTTAGGCGTATAAATACGTCCGAAACATTGGCTCGTAAGACGTAAATATACGTCCGAAACAGTCAAAGGGTTAAATACTTACCTAGGATCTGACAGGGCTGAGTAAGCCTTCACATACAAGATAAATTACTTTTTCTCAACCACAGGATCAAATCTCGCCAGTAAAGTCCCAGATACCAATGCCCGAGCAAGTGATTACTTAAGACGGGAATTTCCCAACCTCCTTCTATCTTGTACCAACTGAGCCCACAAAAGTCACCACGATTATTAAATCGCTTAACCCTTAAACTGTCCTCATGTAGATCTAAGTTCATGTGCATAGTGCTCCAAACGTAGATCTACGTTTTATTTTTCCTGCCTCCAAATTTGGCATGGTTGGCCTGAGATGCCTGGTTAGTATAGAATGGGTCTTAACACTCAGTGTGCAGAGTATTAAAAAAATCTGGGACCATTTAGTACCTTGTGGGAGCACCAGTTCAATTGAGCGCCAGCTTGAGCAAATAGCGTGGCAAACACCAGGGATTCACTGATGTCATGTCGTGTTACCACTCCCCTTTTAAGAGGAAAGTGATGTTGACCCAGAGTTTAATGGCTTTGAGATGGATGTGGCGACAAGTGGTCAAGGAAATATAAAAAACCTCGATAATAACCCATGTGGAACATTTGTGCAACATCCTTTTATTTCTGATACCACTGGTAGTGTCATCCTGCCAGAATGTCAATAACTGTCCAATAATGGCTGAACTCGCACCAGGCAGCAACAACAAGGCTGCTCCTATATTTTGCCATTCCCTGGGCCGTTGAGACCCCAGCAATGGTCTATTTGTAGGAACTGTTGCAACAACATACAAGGAACTTACAGTGACAAGAAAACTGACGGTGACTACAGCGAAATGGACCAAATATGACCAAACGAGGAGACCGGCATTCAAATACCAGACCCACTACCAGACGTACAATCCTGACAAGCAACGTTTTCCACAACACTGAAGTGACTGACTCCCATATCAACTGCACAGTGGTAATGTGAAGTCAACATAAGGAAAAACCTAATCAACAAAATACAAGGAAACTGACAGGTCTGTAATGTAGTGTAGTGTCGATTTTTTTTCCCTCAGTGCCAGGTGAGGGGTGCAAGTGATCATTTAAACATGGCTGACTGACATTCAATCACCAGCTACTGCCAGATGTACAACTACGAAGCGACATTCTAATTATACTGACAGTACCTGACCATCATATCAACTGCAGCAGTGTTAATGGGAGGGAAACACAGGAGAAACCGATAAATCTACAAAGCAAACTCCAGGAAACTGTCAGGCTATACCGGCGGTTCTCTCTCAGTGCTAAATGTGGGAAAGAAGTGAATAGTTAACCAACCAAGGATATTTTAATGGAGGACTTCATATTAATGACCAG
>WNWK01018421.1:0-39998 GCA_009830355.1 Cherax destructor
CCAACAGTATAACTTCAGCGACATTCAAAATTACCAACCCCAAAAAACTTTTAGGATCTTAATAAAGATAAAATTTTAATTTTTAAAAGTTTAATGGCCTCTTAATTAAGCACAAAGGGACACCAGGGACCCAAAAATCAGATCTGGTATTTAAAATTAAACAAGAGAAAAAGGGTTTTTGGAAGGGATTGGTTATAATTCGGGGGGAACGATCTACAAAAAAAAAATTGGGGGAAGTAAAATTTAAAAGCACGAAAATACATGAGGATAGGAGAGAAAGGGGATATAAAAAACATTAAAAAAAATAAAAAATTTGATATTGACTGACTCTGAAAAAAGGATATAGGAGGGAGAGGGAAATACACCAACTACAGAGGCGTTAAAAAAAAAAAGTTTTTTTTAATCAGAGTGAAAAATGGAACAGATTAAAAAAGAGGTGGGGGGGGCAACTACTAGGCAAAAGGTCAAAAGATGGGGAAATGTTTTTAATGGAAAGAGCAGCAATCAAAAACTGGAAGAAGGAAGTTAAGACGGGGCCACGACCTATGAACAAATCCCCAAAAAAAACCTTTTAAAATTTGATGACATATAAAAAGGTCATATGAATCAAGGTTACAACAAAAAGGGGGGAAAGGGTTTTTAAAAAACGTCTGAGTGACTGTCCTGTTGAAAATCGTGAAAAAAATGGCCTTTAAAAAGCAACAACCAATTTAAAATTAAAAAAATTTCCTGTTAATGAAAAAAGAGCTGGCTAAATATTATGCAGATTACTAAACAAGAACCAAAAAAATCACGGAGACAGGACCCCTCCCAAAAAGAAAAAAAAACCCTTTTAATTTTTTTAAATTTCCCCAAAAAAAAAAAAACAAAAAACTTACAAAACTACAGCCAGAAAACCCCCATCCAGGGTGGGGGGGGGAATTGGGGAGTTCATTGGGACACCACTTGAATAAAAAAACCCCCGGGGGAGATGACCCCCCTTGTAAATTTTTTACGCAGTCATTCCCTTTGGGTTGAGAACTTTCCCCCCCCTGGCAGCACCCATGGGTACCTTCATTTCCCCCCCAACCCCCGCACTCTGGACCAGTATAAATAAATCTATAATAATATGAATAATTATGGTAGGATTAAATTTAAGTGGACTGTATAGGTTATTAAACAATTTTGATCAAGTAGGAGGAGAGGTAGAAATACACAATTAAGTTAACATGACCATCACTCACCAAATTAACAGCATCAAAAAGGGTGCATTGTAGATCGTTGACCTGGCTAAAGTACATCTACTGTGGTAAAAATCTTAATAAAAAGAAAGGGGAAGAGTATTTTTGCTTTAGATGGGGAGTCGTTTCGTTGTTGACTCCTAGGATCTGATTGATCGCGATGGTAAAGTTTCCCGCGACAAAAGGTTAATTTCCGTGAATTATCCCCACGAGACCCTTATTAACATGTGGTTGGTCGGGGAGGATTCGATCCCCATTATGCCGACCTTTTTACTGTTTATATAAAATTTTTTACATACTACGTTATCCTGGCTTAATGCCCCACTAGTTTATAAATTCCCCGTCTCGATACTTGGATTTCATAGATAACTTGGATATGTTAGTTCATCTCCTCCGCATCCAACATGGCGGTCGGGGTATGGCGTCCCAGGCCCCGGTGCAATCACCCCTGATTATTTACAACTCGGTTTCACTATATTCACCATTTCACAATATTCATCGATTATATTTCAGCTTTCTAAGAGAAAGCCCCCAACATCAGGGGTTGGATTTATTTTTGCCGATGGTCGTTTCACTGAGTTCAAAAAAGGCCATGACAGCATCACCGCCGGCCGGCAGCCTTATTTCACAATTATTGTCCCATTCTGGACCTCCTGGACCGGTTGTCCCACATATTCACGCGCCCCGGATCTCCTCCCATTACGGAAGGAGGTAATTAAACCGTTTTTGGGGGCCGGAATCTCCAAACGGCTCGCCATCATCCACCTGGAATCTGGTGGGTGGGGGGCTGTCCCTCCTTCCCCTCTCTGCCGCCTCCCTGCCCAGCCCTACCCGCTGGTACGATGGTTCCCTATTTACCCCCGTAAACGGTACATTAAGGATATCTGTTCATATTGGAAAGTTTATCAATTAAACTTTCGGAAAATACCAATATTTTCCACAGGTGGGGGTTTGAACCCGCGATCAGAAGTCAAAATTCCAGACCGTCGCGTTAGCCACTGGGCCAGTCACCTTCCCCATTACTATCATATTGACCAGCATTGATAACATAGTGAGTTTATCGCAAATCATAGACCGGCCCGTGACATGCACATCAGTCACATCTCTAAATAAAGAATAGCAACGCTGACTTAGAGACGGTGTCAAGAAATATTATAATGAGTAAGTTAATGAACCAGAAAAAAAAATTTAAAAAAAAATATTCAAATAAGAAAATTCTACCAATTAATCAAATTTAAGTATGAGATGGCAAAGGACAGACAGGAATGAGTAAACAAAATAAAAAAGAAGGCAAGATGAAGCTACAAGTGCAACACAACATCGACACCATTCCTACCCCTTCTAGGGCAGGGTAGGTGCCTGAGCTAGAGTTTTCCACCTGGGGCTCACAAGACTGTTTTTCCCATTGCTCCTCTGGGGCGGGAAGATGGCAGGGCCAAAGATGGGCCAACTTCCCCCTACGAGCCCCGTGGGGGGGGAATGTGGCTAGGCCGGGGAAGGGCCAAGATGAGGAGGTCCCAAGTACCTCCTCCATGGCAGACCCTTAGTCTGAATGACTCACGAAATCGTAATGACACGATTGTAAACAAACCACAAAACAACGGGTGGGGTTTCCCAACCTTGGGCGGGTCTCAGAACCCAGACCGCCGCGTGCCACTGGGCCAGCTAGCTTCAATAAGATTCATCCAACTAGGTATATTTCTACACCATGGGAAGGTTAGCATAGGACCACTGTGTCCACAAATGCAAGTTTTTACAGACGAATCTCCAGCTAGCATGGCGTGACGAACTCTAGCTCAAGTCTTTCAAAACCGTCAACATGACTCACGAAATCGTAATGACACGATTGCAAACAAACCAACTACCACGGGTGTGGTTCGAACCGCGGAGATTCGGGAACCAAGGCTGGGCCACCAAAAGGCCCGGGCCGGGAGGGCCCGGCCCAATCAACAAAAACAACAAGTGCAAGTGAGCCTATAATTATCCCCATAATACACCAGGTGTCACACACCTGCACTTTACTACTGCCGCAAAACAATTACCCACACCCCATAAACCAGTCTCAATTACTCCCAAATAGTGAAAGAATGAGATATTAACGACTAGTATATGAACGACTATGGAATACCCAAAATTAATGAACTTAAAAAATGGAAGAAGGAAACATAGGCATAACTAATAAAAATAAATAATTACGAACACAAAGCAATTTGCTTGATAGTTTAGCACTTTTTTAAATATAATAATAATAAACTAATAAAAATATTAGAACTGAAACTAATAAAAAAGAACAGATTATTATTATTATTATTTATTATTATTATTATTATTATTATTATTATTATTATTATTATTATTATTATTATTATTATTATTACCTCAGAAGATAAAAAAATCATTAAAATAGCGGAAACAGTGAAGAATCAACTCAACAAATTAGAAACAAGAAAGTTTTGTGGCGAGATGTGGACAACAAATAATTTAATGTTTACACATTAAGATCAGTAGTATCTACAGATGCCCCTTGTGGGTTTAACGTTAACTATGATTATAATAATAATGATGATACATAGAGGGTCTCACTGTATCACAGGAAGTATGTATTACTCGTGGGTGATTTTGGTTACACGGAATTACGATCAGAAAAACTGGGAAGCGCCAGGTACGGGGGACACACACGGAAGACGCAGGTCACTGTGACCACCAGGCCTGAGGGTAGACACACGGAAGACGCAGGTCACTGTGACCACCAGGCCTGAGGGTAGACACACGGAAGACGCAGGTCAATGGACCACCAGGCCTGAGGGTAGACACACGGAAGACGCAGGTCAATGTGACCACCAGGCCTGAGGGTAGACACACGGAAGACGCAGGTCAATTACCACCAGGCCTGAGGGTAGACACACGGAAGACGCAGGTCAATGTGACCACCAGACCTGAGGGAGACACACGGAAGACGCAGGTCAAGGGACCACCAGGTCTGAGGGTAGACACACTGAAGACGCAGGTCAATGGACCACCAGACCTGAGGGGTAGACACACGGAAGAAGCAGGTCACTGTGACCACCAGGCCGGGAGGGTAGACACAGGGAAGACGCAGGTCAATAGATCCCGCGACGGTAAACTTCACGAGTCAAAATTCTAAAAGAATGTGATGAAGGGATGAGCCAGCATGACTATACTTGGACTTCATGCTAAATAATGCAAGCATTGCTTACCCTCCCTACCTCCCTTTCTGTCTTTCTAACTCACTACCTACCTCCCCCTCTCTCTCTCTCTCTCTCTCTCTCTCTCTCTCTCTCTCTCCCTCTATCTTCCACAGTGTTTTACAAGGTTAGGTTTAGGATTCCTTTTTTACAAGCTAAGAGCTGTTACCTACATTAGCTTATGTTATAGCCTTTTATTTTACAAGACATAGAAGTAGGGAACAGGATGAAGTTGGAGCCATCTGTGGACCAGCGATTTCATTTGGTCAACTGACTTTATTTCGTTGATGTCATTATGCTGTAGGAACATGTTCAAGACGCGAGTCATCCTATGAATAAATGACGAAGTGATGTTCTGGAGAAGGGTACAGTCATAGTGTAGTTGCGGCTTGCTGCCCGTCTTGTGGTGTTAAAGGCTCTATTCTCGCTATCCTTGGTGGAGTCAATGTGTCCGTAGCTCGATTGCTAGCGCACTGAGTCCGGTGGTCGATCCCGGTACGGGTGAAACTATTAGGGATGCTCTTCCTTAAAGTACCTGCTGTCCATGTATCTGTTGTTAATCGACTGGTGCGGGTCGCATCCTGTGAAAAATGACCTAATTTCCTGAAATGCTCTGCATAACAAGGGGCTTTCTATACTTATATGTCATTGATGTCAGCTAGGCTGTATACCTTGTACATACCGGGGCCCGGACAAGACCGGCGAACCTACAACAACAGTCTGTTCTTTAGAATCTCTACACCTAAGGTTCTGTTCACACCAACACCAAGGCTGAGGCACTGATTACCTCATCTTTTGTATATAGTTCTTCTGTCTTTAAATTTTGTCCTAGAATCTGTATTGATGAAGCCACTGGATGGCGAGACGTCTACAATAAAGATACCCAGTTGTTCACATGTGTCTAATTTTCATAATGAGTATTTAGCTATTACATATATTTGTTTTCTACTGTATTAGATTGATAAAGCACCTGGTCGGCGAAATGTTCCTTCCTAGTCTTGGTACCGCATGTGTGTCTTTATATCTGTTTATTTATTAACCCTGGCCGTCTTCCACCGAGGTATAGCAACCGAAAAACACTCACCATTATTAACTGCCATAGGCCCGCCGATACTACAGTTCAGATGCCCCTCCATACTACATATCCCCACTCCACCTTCAGTGTGCAGGAACTGTTCTTCCCACTTCTAGGACTAAAATCCGCTAACTGGTTTCCTGAATCACTTCACAAATGCTACCTTGATCACACTAACAGCTTGTTAAAAGTCCCAAAGCCATTTGCTTCCTCTCTTATCTAACATGCAAAGAAAACCTCCTTCACCCTTCCCCAAACTTTCCATTACAAATTTGTACACCCTCCAAGTATTTTCTACATCTCTAATTGTCCAAACCATCTCAACGGCCCCTCTTCAGCCCTCTAGATAATACTTTTAGTAACTCCTAATCTCCAAGCTGCGAATTCTCTGAACAATGTTTACACCACAGTTGCCCTTAGACAAGACATCCTGCCTCCCAGCCTCTTCCTTGATGCAGCATTCATAATGCTTCACACCCATGAGAGTCGGTAACACTGCTCTCATACAGTCCCTTTTTCCTCCATGGATAATGTTCTTTGTCTCCGAAGATGCCTCGATGCACCACCCGCCTCCCTCATCAGTTCTTTGGTTCACTTTGTCTTTCATATACCCACCCGCAGACAAGTTGACTCCCATATGTCTGAACACATATGGAGACAGCAGAAGTAGTGGAGACATAAAGATGTAATCAGTCCATCAACCCTGAAAAAGCAGCCTGAAGTTGTGAGTCCTGGAGATGTGTTCAACTTCATAGTCTAGTAAAACAACATGACTGCCAGACTTAAAGAGAGCAGGAAAGGGGCACAAACGAGTAGCATTGAAGAGGAGTGTCTTCAGTCTCAGTCCAACAATCTTGTAAATGAATGGTTCAGAGAACCGACAAGTTGATAAATTAGACACATATGCAACGCTTTGGTGTCTATATTGAGGAAACGTTCCCACACAGTGGCTTCACTAATCCATACAAAGGGAGAATCATGAAGATCAGAAGAAGTTTAAGGTAATCAGTCCCTCGTCCTTGAGTCGATGTTGTCAGTCCATCAATCTTGAACAGAATTCAGTATGTGCGAAGGAGAAGTTATATACCGTAGGCAGGAGAGGTGCAGCAGCGTAGGTTGTGTACTCACTTAGTTGTACTCACCTAGTTGTGGTTGCAGGGGTCGATTCATAGCTCCTGGCCCTGCCTTTCACTGGCCGCTACTGGGTCTCTCTCCCTTGCCATGAGCCTTATCATACCTCTTCTTAAAGCTATGAATGGATCCTGCCTCCACTACATCGCTTCCCAAACTATTCAACTTCCTGACCACTCTGTGACTGAAGAAATACTTCCTAACGTCCAGTGATTCATCTAAAGTCTTCAACTTCCAGCGGTGCCCCTTGTTGCTGTTTCCCATCTCTGGAACTTTCTGTCTCTGTCCACCTTGTCAATTCCTCTCAGTATTTTTTATGTCGTTATCATGTCCCCCTTTCTCTCCTGTCCTCCAATGTCGTCAGGTCGATTTCTCTTAACCTCCTCGTAGTACATACCCCTTAGCTCCGGACTAGTCGTGTTGAAAACCCTTTTGCACTTTCTCTAGTTTATTTATGTGCTTGGCTAGGTGTGGTTCCAAACTGGTACTGCGTACTCCAGTATGGGCCTAACGTACACAGTGTACAGGGTTCTGAACGATTCCTTATTAAGATGTCGAAATGCTGTTCTTACGTTTGCTAGGCGCCCGTATGCTGCAGCAGTTATTTGGTTGATGTGCGACTCAGATGTGCCTGGTGTTATACTCACCCCAAGATCTTTTCCAGGTGAGGTTTGCAGTCTCTGGCCCCTAGACTGTACTCCGTCTACGGTCTTCTTTGCCCCCCGATCTTCATGACTTTGCACTTGGTGGGGTTGAACTCCAGAGCCAATTCCTGGACCAGTCCTGCAGCCTGACCAGATCCCTTTGTAGTTCTAACTGGTCCACGTCCGATTGAATCCTTCTCATCAACTTCACGTCATCTGCAAACAGGGACACTTCGAGGTTATTCCTTCCGTCATGTCATTCACAAATACAGAAATAGCACCGGTCCTAGGACTGACCCCTGTGGAACCCCACTCATCACAGACGCCCTCTCTGACACCTCACCACGAACCATGACTCGCTGCTGTCTTCCTGACAGGTATTCCCTGATCCATTGGAGTGCCTTCCCTGTTATCCCTGCCTGGTCCTCCAGCTTTTGCACTAATCTCTTGTGTGGAACCGTGTCAAACGCCTTCTACAGTCCAAGAAAATGCAATCTACCCACCCCTTTCTCTCTTGTCTTACTGCTGTCACCCTGTCATAGAACTCCAGTCGGTTTGTGACACAGGATTTCCCGTCCCTGAAACCGTGTTGCCTGCCGTTGATAAGCTCATTCCTCTATAGGTGTTCCACCACTCTTCTCCTGATAATCTTCTCCATGACTTTGCATACTATACATGTCAGTGACACTGGTCTGTAGGTAAGTGCTTCATGTCTGTCTCCTTTTTTAAAGATTGGGACTACATTTGCTGTCTTCCATACCTCAGGTAGTCTCCCTGTTTCGATAGATGTGTTGAATATTGTTGTTAGGGGTACACATAGCGCCTCAGCTCCCTCTCTCAGGACCCATGGAGAGATGCGATCCGGCCCCATCGCCTTTGAGGTATCTAGCTCACTCAGTAGCCTCTTCACTTCTTCCTCGGTTGCATGTATTGTGTCCAACACTTGGTGGTGTACCCCTCCTCTCTGTCTTTCTGGAGTTCCTTCTGTCTCCTCGGTGAACACTTCTTTGAATCTCCTGTTGAGTTCCTCACACACTTCGCGGCCATTACTTGTGATCTCTCCTCCTTCCTTCCTTTGCCTGATCACATGGTCCTTGACTGTTGTTCTCCTGATGTGGCTGTACAACAGTTTCGGGTCAGATTTGGCTTTCCCTGCTATGTCATTCTCGTACTGTCGTTGGGCCTCCCTTCTTACCTGTGCATATTCGTTTCTGGCTCTACGACTGCTCTCCTTATTTCCTGGTCTTTGCCTTCTATTTTCTTCCATTCCCTAGCACCCTTGGTTTTGGCCTCCCTGCACCTTTAGGTGAACCACGGGCTCATCCTGGCTTTTTCGTTGTTTCTGTTTCCCTTGGGTACAAACCTCTCCTCAGCGTAATTGCATATTGTTGTCACATATTCCATCATCTAGTTTACTGATTTCCCTTCCAGTTCTCTGTTCCACTGAACCCCGTTTAGGAAGTTCTTCATGCCCGCGTAGTCCCCTTTCTTGTAGTTTGGCATCATTCTTCTGGCCCTATCTGCCTCCCGCTCCACTTGTAACTCTACTGTGTAACCAAAGCTTAAAACCATATGATCACTGGCCCTGAGGGGTCGTTCATGTGTGATGTCCTCAATATCTGCACTACTCAAGGTGAATACTAGGTCCAGTCTCGCTGGTTCATCCTCTCCTCTCTCCCTGATAGTATCCCTTACGTGTTGGTACATGAAGTTTTCCAGTACCACCTCCATCATCTTGGCCTTCCACGTATCTTGGCCCCCATGTGGCTCTAAGTTCTCCCAGACTATTTCCTTGTGGTTGAAGTCACCCATGATCAGTAGCTTTGCCCTGCTTGCATGAGCCCTTCTGGCCACTTCAGCCAATGTGTCAACCATCGCTGTATTACTCTCATCATACTCTTGCCTTGGCCTCCTGCTGTTCTGTGGTGGGTTATACATCACTGCAATTACCACCTTGGGACCTCCAGACTGTAGCATTCCTACTATGTAATCTCCAGCTTCTCCTCTCTCCAGCTCGTCAAAATCCCATCGGTTTTTGATCAGCAGTGCCACTACTCCCCCCCTCCCCCTCTGTTCCCTCTGTCTTTCCTCAGGATCTGGTATCCCATTGGAAAGGTGGCATCTGTTATCATACCTGTGCCTCTTTGACTCTTTCGTGCCACTCCTCCCACTTATTTGTTATTCCATCAGCATTGGTGTACCATACCTTCAGTTGCCTCTCTAACACTGTTTTGGGGGGTCTGTGAGGGTGGGGAACCTGTCAGTGAACTGTGCGATTCAATAGTGGAGTGTTGGATGGGGGCTGTGGGTGTGGGTTGTAGATTGTGTTGGGATAGTGTGCTTGGTTGTTGGGTGTTGGGGATGGTTCTGTGTGTGCTTGCTCTTGCTGTTCTGCCGTGCTCTGGTTGTCCTCTGCTGATTCTGTTCTTGTCTCTCTTCCTAGCTCCTTCCGCCTTTGTGTCCTCTCCCTCAGCTGCTGCTGTTCTGTTTTTGTTCTGTCTCGGTCTAGGAACACCCTCTTGTATTCTTCCATTTCCTTCAATCGTGGTTTCTCTTGGAGGATTCTGTCCCGCACTGTTTCTGTCCTGAGAATCAGCTTGAGCGGTCGATTTCTCCCTTTTGAGTACCCAACTATTCTCTGAAAATTTACAATCTCGGACATGTCTTCTTCACCTATTTCTTTGAGGATGTTCTCAATCTCCTTTCTTTCTGCCTGCTGTCTTTCAGCGTGTGTCCTTCCCTCGCTCTCCTGTAGCCCATGAATAAACACTGCCTTTGCCCTCTCCTCCTCCCATTGCTTTTTCCTCTGCGGCTCTGGTTCCTGTCTGTACATGGCCATTTTCTCCCTTTTTTTCTGTAGCTCTTGGTAGCATGATCGTGCCTCTGCATTTGCCCTATTCCCCTCTCCACCTGCTCCCAGCTGCTCACCCCCTTCACTCCTTGGCCCTGTTTGGTAGGCAGATATGGCCGTAGCGTAAGTTATATCTCCTTCCTTCCCGATGGGCCCCCCTTATGCTGTGTTTTTTCTGGTCAATACCCCTGTAACCTGCTTCAGCCTGTTTACCTCATCTTCTAGGCCCCTTATCCTGGCTACTGCAGCCTTGGCTTGTGACTCCCAATTCTTCTTCTCCTCCTCCAACCTCTTTTCCATTTTTCAGAAAGCTCTCCTAGTTTTCTCTCCCACTCTTGTTCCATCATTTTGCACTGCTCTTCCATCCATTCTTCCTTACCAAAACCATTCTCCTCTGGTCCCTGGGTCCTGCGAGTCCCATTTTTTTTTTTTTTTTGTAGAATTACCGACAATAGAGTAAAGGATAAATGCTAATGTGACATTTTATTGTGGCATCGTTTCGCTCTCCAGGAGCTTTGTCAAGCCGTTACAAACAACACATGAAGAGCGAAACGTTGCCACAATAAAATGTCACATTAGTTGCATTTGTGTCCTATTACTTAACAATGTGGAAGTAGGTCGTGCCCAAGGGTTAGGCAAGTGAAGAATTCCCTGTATTAAGTTACCAAGATGTCGCTGTGTCAGACAGGATGTAGATGAATGGTTCAGAGAACCGACAAGTTGATAAATTAGACACATATGAAACACATGGGTATCTTTATTGAGGAAACGTTTCGCCACACAGTGGCTTCATCAGTTCTTACAAAGGAGAATCATGAAGATCAGGATAAGTCCATCAAGATTGATGGACTGACCACATCGACTCAAGGCCGAGGGACTGATTACCTCAAACTTCTCCTGATCTTCATGATTCTCCTTTGTATGGGCTGATGAAGCCACTGTGTGGCGAAACGTTTCCTCAATAAAGATACCCAAGTGTGTCTAATTTATCAACAATCTTGTAGATAGTACAGTCTGCCTAGTACGGTTATTGAGGCTAAAACCTTGGGTAGTTTCAAATTTAGGTTGGATAAATACATGAGTGAGAGGGGTTGGATTTGAATGGGACTCGCACATGAGTTAATAGAATTATCAAAGCTTATTGCTTTGGTAGAATTGAAAATTAGGTTCTGTTAGTGGGATGGATTGTGAAGGACCTGCCTAGTATGGGCCAACAGGCCTGCTGCAGTGTTCCTCCATTCTTATGTTCTTATGTACTTGTAAAAATAAAGATTATTGTTATTATTATTATTAAGTGTTGAACCTTGACAATGTTGGCCTTGTATATAACAATAAGGTCACCCACATTGAAGGCTCTGCTGAAATGACAGATCTGTCCAGACGAGAAATGAGTCGTTTTGTTGTGTTCTTTATTCTGTCAAAAAGCCGCAGGTGAGACGGGGGCAGGCAATCCAAGAAAGTGGAGCATACTCAAGGTGTGAGCATACTTGTGCTTCATTCAGAATCTTGCAACCTCTGCTGTCAAGAAGATGTGAGCTACGTCTAAATGCTGTAAGCTTCCTGGCCTCTTTGTTTGCAAGATTTACAACGTGGCTCTTCATAGTCAGTTTAGAGTCAATTTCACCCCAAGAATATCAGCTCCGTCCCCGAGTACTGTTTTATCTCTCTCTCTCTCTCTCTTATCTAGACAAGGGTTGTTATAGGGATAGGTTAAGGGTTTGTACCTTTATTTACAAGCTAAGAGCTGTTACCTACATCCGCTTATTTGAAAGCATTTTTATTATTAAGAAACATACAAGTAGGGAACATGATGTTGGAATCATCTGTGTTCAGCAATTTCATTTGGTTAACTCAGTTTATATCACTGATGTTATGTTATGTTATTCGAACATCTTCCACACTCCAGTTATTCTAGGAATGAATGATGTTGGATGAAGTGTTGTTGTTCAGAACGGTGCAACGAGAGTGTAGTTGCTATTTTCTACCCGTCTTGTTGTATAGCTGTGTTCTCACTGTCCGTGAAGTGAAGCCAAGTGTGGTGCCTGGACAACATTGGCCTTGTGCATAATAGTAAGACTACCCACATATCTCCGGTGCTGGAGGCTCTGCTGAAATGAGAGATCTATTCAGGTCGTGTAGGCGAGAGATAAGTCATCTTGTGAGGTTCTCTATTCATTTCAGAAGTCATAGATGAGACGAGAGGGAGGCAGTACCAAGCAGTGGAGCATACTTTAGGTGTGAGCGCATTTATGTGTCGCATAGAATTTTACAGCCTCTTTCTCTATTTCGAGCTCTCTGTCTCTTTCTGGAGCTCTCTCTCTTCTTAATGGATTATGAGTTACAGCTTGGCATTAGTGACCACGAGGCACTGAGATTTAATTATCTAGTGGAAGCATAACTAGGGTGAAGAACAAAGGGAGAGAGAGAAAGAGAGAGAGAGAGAGAGAGAGAGAGAGAGAGAGAGAGAGAGAGAGAGAGAGAGAGAGAGAGAGAGAGAGAGAGAGAGAATGAAATTAGCTCAGAGGCACCCACACGACCGTATGTCCTCGGATGACGGTAAAACACCTAGCTTGACTGGGTGCGTCATTCTTGTAGGATTGCGGGGTCCTGTGGGTTAAAGCGTCACCATGAGACGGGCCAAAGCAGCATGGTTTCGAATCCTTGTCTAGTCGCAGTGTTGTTATTGATCAATACCACTCGTTCGTGGTTACAATAAACGACCTCAGGTTAAAATCAAGGTTCTCTCTGGCGCTGTTTAAATATTTTCTTCTCCTACCACCCCCTATATTTTATATTCTATATGAACTTTATTAATAGATATAATACATTGACAGAAAACACAAACATGAATACATTGGTTCAATATATCAAAGATTATGAATCTTCTCCAGCTCCTCCGAAGCCGGACGCGAGCCAAGTATGCAGCATGCTTTTTTCCTCTGGATGACCACGCTGAGGCTCTGGTGGTGTCGATGAGTCTGGAACCCAGTTCTTTAAGGAAACGTGTGGCATTTTTCCCCCATGATCCCAAGGTCTCTGATCCCACTGGGACAAATTGATACTGTTGGCTTATGTCTCTGTACTTGCCGATCTTGTACTATTTCTTGTCGTCAGCAGCTCCTCCCTGTCGCCCAACACTGTAATGGATATAGGTGTCAGCCAACGTCGACACACAGGTATAGTCCTATGCTAAGTGCTTGCCATTCATCCAAGGATAGATGGTGATCCCGTTGGGACGGTTTGCTGGGTTGTGGGCGTTGTTGGCTGCTAGTGATCGGGGCTTTCTCTCGGCTGGGCATTCAGCTGTAGCAAGGGTTGTCTTTATGATGTCGTTGACTTAACTGTGTCTTTCATGTCAGCCCTTGGCTTTAAAACAGTTAAGATCATGTAGACCATATTGGTTAGCTTGTACATCGCCACAAATACACGTATATTCCGTGTGAATTGGGTCGAGGCTTGTTCCCATTGCCGAAATGGGAACTGTTTGGAGGAAGTCTCCAGAGTTATGTGCACTCACAGCTTGGAGATGGACGGTCTCCCTGTCTGATGTTACGGCCCTAAGCATGTTGGCAAGCACCTTTTCAGCGATGGGGCCATCCCAACTTGATTGTCGGCCAGTGCTGCACTAGGTTTTGGTGCTGGAGCAGCAAGAGTCTCCCATTCAGTGATGGCACTGGCATAGCTAGGGTCTTGTATTCCTACTGAGTTACTGAGGTTGTCTGGAAGAATTTGTTTTATTAACTTATTTGATGCTATGAAAGAGGATAGGAAAGCTGGAAGGGCAATCTGGGAGGATTTGCGTACTCCCAGCCCCCCAAGCCTTACTGGAAGTGAGGCTTGCAACCACTGTCCATCTTCGAGGGAAATATTCAATACACTCTCTAGCATGGTCTTAAGGAGACAGTCATATTCCTTGAGTTTCGGACTGCTGAAGGCTGGGGAGCATCTCAGGAAGTAGGTACGTTTTGGGATTGACAGGCACCTGGTGAGTAGGTAGAAGGCATCATGTGTATCGATGTCTTTCATCCTGCCTTCCATCGTCCTGAGGTCTGAGATTTTTTTTCTATGATCAGATCGATGGCATTGGACCCAAGAGGAGCACCAAGGAGAATACTGTTGGCTGGATCAATGGCTCATGCTCCTGTAAAAACAGCACTAATACTCTGGATCATCTGTCGATTGGTAGAAACTATTTCACATTTGGTGGGTTTTAAAGATAAGCCCAGGCTCTTTCCCCATGTCTTTAATTTTTATGATGTCCTCTAGGAAAGATTCTGTAGTGCCACGTAGGGTACCATCATCCAAAAACCAGATATTGAGCTCACTGGAGAGCGCTTCTATGACTTCCTTGATGACTAGACATATATTTTTATGTCAAGGATCACTTATTTAAAAAGCGCAAACATGAATACATTGGCGCAATATAACAAAGATTTTGAATCTCTTCTAGCTCCTCCGAAGCGGGACACGAGCGCAGTACGCAACAAGCATTTCCCCTCTAAATGGCTACTAATAAAACAACGACAAGAAGTCACGAGGTGTTCTTAAAACTGTGATGTGTCTGACTTACTTTGTTGTCACACATTATCGGTAGAGAATTTAATATTGCGTTCGTGTTCCTGGAATCGACAGGGCTTATTTACCAGGAAGCTGAGAATGTTTCCTTTTAACATCCTTAATTATCAACGCCACCCAGGAGTTCCCTTATCTCGTCTTGTTAGAGCCTTACAAGTTACACTTTGAAGGCCGTCAGGTAAGCTAAATCTAATTAGTGTTAAATAGTCAAGACTAGTAATAGCTGGTAAAGCCGTGATAATATATCCTGGGATAATAACACGACTGGTAAAGCTGTTCTAATATATTCTTGAGTAATAACACGGCTGGCAAATCTGTGTTAATATATCCTGGAGTAATAACACAACTGGTAAACCTGTGTTAATATTTCTTGAATAATAATAGGAGAAAACCCCAGACCCGCAGTAATGAATGTGGGGATAATTTAATGTTATCGTCTCGTAATGTTTATGTTAAATTGCATATTAATTCATTAGAGTAGTAGATTTTAGTACCTTCCCCATTTCATCAGGTCTGTAGTCATGAACGGCTGTGTACCTAAGTAAGGCAACGATATCTATTGCGTTATGCTTAAGCCAAGTTTCTGTAGGAAGAATATAGTTTATTTAGAGAATTTAGGATTATTATGAGGTCATCATAGTATTTACTTAGGGATCTAATATTGGAATTATTTATTAACAAATTCATGGTGTTGCTGAGAACTGTTTTTGTGTGTGTAAGATAAGTGGAATGAAGAAGAGCGAAGCAGAGTTTTAAGCAAATGTGAACCAGAAATATGAGAAACTGAGTGAGAAATAGTACAGTGGACCCTCGGTTTTCGTTCACCTCCCAACTCGAACAATTTTGTAAGTGTATTTTCGTAAGTGCTTTTGTAAGTGTATTTTTGGGGGTCTGAAATGACTAATCTATTTTACATTTGTCCTTATTGGAACAAATTCGTTCGGTAACGGCACTCAAACAGCATTCTGGAAAGAATTTTCAACGAAAACCGGGGGTCCACTGTATAAGGTAATTGACTGGTATATCTGTTCTTAACAAAACTAATCAAGAAAATAGACACAGTGTAAAGAAGAACAAAATTATGATAAAGCAATTTGTAATACAATAGAAAGATGTAAACTGTAATAATGAGGTAAATTTTTACTTATAATAAACCAGTAATAATAAGTAATTTGAGAAGTTATGAGGTCAATTGTTACTTGAAGTATGTTAATAATAATGTTAATAATGGGGATTGACTGTTATTAATATTAATTTGATTAGAACAACAAATCTTAGGCAGCACAGTAAAATTTTCTGAAAATACAGTGACAAAAAATGAGAGAAATGCACTGAGAACAATATATGATAAAATTTTATACAGAACAAAAATTAGTAAGAGACAATTATGCAAAGTAATTAGCACTGATTGCTATTAAAAATACTGTCACATTTAGATTTTTTAAATTAAAACATAAATAATGGTTATTAAAAAATAAAAAAGACGCAATTGAATATGTACATCCGAATAACAATCAAATTAAATAACTTAATAACGCAATTGAAATTGTGGCCAAAAAAAAAAAAAAAAAAACATTGAGCAGAGAGAGAAAATTATCAACAAATTTTTGATTGAGCAGAAAAAAATAATATTTGTTTAAAGAATATTGTTTTAAATAGGAAGGAACGTAAATTATGAATTTTAAAATACGAAAATATAAAGGCATGACAATGACATGATTTATATAAATGTAAAGAGAACTAGAGTTGTAGAATGTGGAAATAAATGTATATATACAAAACTAAGGTAGGATTTTTAATTACGCTAAGCTATTATCACTCCACAGTAAGTACAGGATACATACCACTGTACGTGGCCTTTAGTGGGTAAGTACTGTGAATAATTCAGTCTCAGACATGCCTGTGTGGCTAAGGAATTTAGCAAGTTCATGTCCATTTGTTATTTCATACCAGCGAGTTGTAGCTGATTTCTTAACTATGATCTTACCCTCACGGACGAGACGTTAGTGAATATCGACCAAGCTACGAATTCTCTGCATAATATTCACACCACACCCCATCTCTATTGCCTTCAACCTCCTCCTTGCTGCAACATTCTCAACCCATGCTGGTACCATTATACTCTCTTACATTCTAATTTTTACTTCCATGGATAACTTTTGTTCCACACAGATGTCTCAGTGCACCAATCACCTTTTTCCACCTTGTCTTTCATAGACCTACTTGCTGATAAGTCCACTCCCAAATATATGAAGACATTCGCTTCCTCCATTATCCCTCCCTCCAATCTGATATCCAATCTTTTATTACCTATTTTTTTCTTTTTTTGTTATTCTCTGGTAATCATAAGTTTGGCTCAAACACATTCTGAGGAGGACTATTAAATGACTTTGCTAAGATCTTTAAATGCATCTATATGCTTCTCAGAAAAGTACTGAGGGTGAGTAGGTTTCTGCTGAGGTCCTTATTGATCCTTTTTATCTTGTATGAAGTCAAAAGGATGAGTAGCCATAGACAGTGTGTATTGTCTATTAAGAAACTGTCTCTTGTGTGACCCTTCTTCTGAGAGTCCAACGGTAATTTTTTTCAATTTCTCGTTTTCAAGACGGGTTTAGACTACGCTAGACTTGCCTTATCCTTATAGGAACCTATATCTGTCTGCATCTTGAGCAGTAATGTCTTGTGTGCTATCTCAAAGTTGTCAGCCATTCTAACCATGTTTAAGACAGAGCAGGATTTGTCTATCTTATATTCGAGGACTGATTGAAGAAGGCAATTTTAAAACTCTTCCTTCGAGATTAAGTGAAACAATCCATCTTAGGACTCAGCTTGTGCTGTCCTAAGATGGCAGTCTACTTCTCCTTAGCAAATTCAGCAAAAGACTGCCATGTTTTTTTCGATGTACAATACGTTCCAGATTCCTCCAGTTAGTCTTTCTTAAACTAGTTATATTCGATGTACGACTAATATGGGAGTGTAGAAGCGCAATCAATATGCAATAAGGAAGCCTACTGCTCTGTAGGTCAGTTCAAGGTTCGTGTGTGGTTTTCGATCACTTCAAAGGTTTCTGGCTCGTGTTCAAAAAATCGTTCAACGGAAGATACATTTTTTGTATACCAAAATCTCTGGCCTGAGATGTAGGCCATAGCTGCTGTTGAGGCCGATTCCTATTTTGCGATATTATATTTTTTCCCACTCATACTTAACATACTGGAAATGCACATAAACCCCATTTTCAATAGCCTTTCCATCCTGGCACATGTTTCCTTTGAGAAAAAGCCAGAGGTAAAATCAAACTGACCCTCCACTGATACAGAAAACCCAGTCTTCCGTATCAGTGGAGGGTCAGTCTTATGAGGAAGATCCGGTGTCTTTACAGGAATAAGATTGGACCTTGAAGAGAGAGAGGCAAGGAAATGTCCAGAGTCCAGTGAATTAAGTTCTCCTGTAGACTGTAAGTGATCTGTATTGAGAGGGACATTGTCTGCCCTTGAAGGAGGATAAATTCTTGTAGGCAGTTTGTTCTTAACCGGGAGGCTATCTTCGTGAAATAATAGGATCTGTTATCATGTTGGGCGCCATATGTTGCGATCCCTAAACTAATCTGTTTATTTAAACATTTTGTATTTTTAATATCGTGTATATTTTATTATCATAATTGTATATTGGAGATATTTCCATTATTAGCTAAAATTAAAATATCTTACTTTTTACTATTATTTGATGTAGCTGTGTCTTAGGTAGGATGCAACATTTATATTTTGTTTGAGAGTTGTGGTTGGCTCTCCACAACAGACAATGTTTGGCTAACTATCGGCTCACTGGCTTACCTGCTGGTGTCTGCTCTACCACTGAGTCAACGTCACCACAAACAATGGTTGGGCTGTGGTGGTTGACCTCACACAGTTACTCGCTGACCTCTCATGGGAGACATATCAAGTTCTCTCTCCGGTGGTTGATTTCCTTTCTTAGTTGATTTCCTTTATTAAGTCTGTCACTTTCGAGTCCTTCCATACTCTGGTGAATTAATGGTTCAGCTTACTGAATAAGTCTTGGTAACTATTGTAGGTTACCTTGTGGTTGAGATAATTGGTAAAGATAGTACAAAGTCCGAACTTATAAGGTTGATTTATCAAAATTAATATGCTGGTTGAAATTGATCTTTATAGTTAATGAAGTTATTTATATAATGTACGTACCAAGAGGACTGTAAGAGTTAAACTCCTTATATGTCAAATATCGTATCTTTATATACGTATATACTATGCTAAACCACTTTAATAGTAAAGATTATAAATTTTAGTTATTTGTTTTGCAATCCCGAATTATTACAATTTCTTGTTATGAAACTGTAAACGGGTCCAAGTGTTAAACGAGAATGACTTACCTTAAATTTCTACCATCATTGGAAGAATTAAAAAGACGAGTTTTGTAACACGATATCTGTCTTTAAATGAGAGACCAAAGATCAGTCCTGGTCCCCATAACCTAACATCTCTCTACAACTAAACGTGGACCACCCCGAACGCTGGTCAGGTGTCTTAACGAGCGGATGACACTCCCCCATACGGGCCGGTATGGAAACTGAGCCAAACCAGGTACCATCCTAGTAGGCAAGACCTGAGAACTAGATATCTCAGCATAACCTCAGTACGAGTGAAGGTAGAAGGTGGAGCTGCTATACCTTCTAGGTCATCAAGATTGTCCAAACTATCAGTGTTTGACATTTTTATAACGAACCTCTGGGGACAGTACCCTGTATTCCCTAGCCACTTCTAGGGGCAATTCCTTTATAATTAATTCTCTAACATGTAAAACTTTAAGCCTACTGTTATAAGAGTTGTATGGCCCTTGTGGGTTTAGTGCTTAGTTTTGATAATAATAATAATAATAATAATAATAATAATAATAATAATAATAATAATAATAATAATAATAATAATAATAATAATAACAATAATAATAATAATGCTGTTATAAGAAATACCAAGGAGTCTAGCAACTTTCCAAAGCTGTTGCAAGGTCAGTGTCCTAAGCTTGGATAAGGTGAGATAATTTATAAACTGTTCCATAAGTCAAAGGCTTTAGGAAAGAGCCATAAAGCGCTCTATTGTAACAGTTAATATTACAGAAAATTGTACTTTTTAGAAAATGTTTAAATTTTAAACCTTTCCTGCAAAAATTTTCACTTTTAAAAATAGTGTTAAGCTATTTCTCCTGGATCACAGACAGGCCCAAAATTATTACTTGCAAGCATAAATAACCTGGTTGATCAAACGACGTTTCCATGCAAGCTGGCAAGTTTTACTGGCGATAATAATAGACTTATTACATTAATTTAATACCAAAGGGAACATTTAAATTAAGTAATAGTTCAAGTATTTACAAAGAACTAAGTAATAAACTAAAACTATACAAAATGTATTTTTAATTACTTATTTTAAGTAAAATATATCGTCGTAATAAACTGACACGATTCTTAATAAAGCTGTGCATCTACCTCGCTAATGAATCATAAATGTATATATATATATATATATATATATATATATATATATATATATATATATATATATATATATATATATATATATATATATATATATATATATATATAAGTCCTTTCTAAAATTTTCTCTATTACGTAAAAATATATTTTTTCATTTATGTTAACGAAAAATTAATAATTTTGTACCAAAAGAACCTTAGAAAACTTACCTAACCTTATTATAAGAAGAGCAATATAATTTAGCCTAATCCAACTAAATATATTTTAGGTAAGTTTACAACAATTTAGTAATAAACAAACACAATTAAAAACATTTTTTCGTTAGGTTCAAAATTATGTTTCCGAAATTATTGCATACACAAATTTTCGGTTGCCTTATTCGGCAAAATTGCAAGTTTTACCTATTCGGCACAACACATATTTAATGTAATTTTTTTAACACATCAGCCGTTTTCCACCGAGGTAGGGTGACTAGAAAAAAAAGAAATACTTTTATCATCACTCACTCCATCACTGTTTTGCAAGAGGCGTGCCGATACTACAGTTCAAAAAACTGAAACATATATTTACCCCTCCTTGTGACGTCAAGTCACAAAAACCATTTTCTCCACTCGCTCCTATCTAACACGCTCACACACGCTTGCTGGAGGTTCAAGCCCCTCGCACAGAAAAACTCCTTTAACCCCTCCTTCCAACCTTTCCTAGGACGACGCCTACCCTGCCTTCCTTCCACTACAGATTTATGCGCCCTCCACGTCATTCTGTGTTTTCGCAGCTACTCTAAATGCCCGAACCACCTCAACAACCCCTCCTCTGTTCTCTAGATAATAGTTTTAATAACCCCGCACCTCCTAATCTCCATGCTATGGATTCTCTACATAACATTCACACCGCATATTTCCCTCAGATACATCTCCACTGCCTCCAGCCTTCCCCTTATTGCAAGATTAACCACCCATGCTTCACACCCTTATAAGAGCTTTGGCACCACTATATTCTGACATATTCCCTTCTTTCCTTCCATGGATAACGTTCTGTCTCCACAAACAGCTCAGTGCAACACTCACCTTTTCCCCTCACGTCTTTCATAGACCATCTGCTGACAAGTCCACTCTCAAATATCTGAATACATTCACTTCCTTCATACTATCTCCCACCAATCTGATATCCCATCTTTCATTTTCTAAGTATATCCTCATCTCCTTGCTCTTACCTATGTTCACTTTCAATTCCCACACCTCTCTCCATAACCACCGCATTCACTTCTCTTACAACCCCATCTATAAATATATTGAACAACCATGGAGATATCACGCATCCCTTATACTGGGAAATAATCTCCCTTTTTCCGACATACCCTAACCTGAGCCTCACTATCCCCGTAAATACTCGTAACTGCTTTCAGTAACCTACCACTTATTCCATACATTTGCAACATCTGCCACTTTGTTATATGTACATAAACATCAGTTTGGAGTTATAAGTTTAACATTGATGTTATTTAATGAACAAAGTTGGTTAATAACTGTGTAACTGTGGTCGCTGCACAAGGAATAAACCTTAAGCTTTTTTCACTGCAAATGGAAAACTTAATATTTTTGAGCGCAGTTCACAATCATACGGTACTACAAACCAGCCTATAATAGCTATTTCCATCTGAACCTTGTGGGTGACAAGAACTCCAGAACTTGGAAGGAAGAAGTGTGAGCGTGTGGATGACAAGAACTCCAGAACTTGGAAGGAAGGAGTGTGAGCGTGTGGGTGACAAGAACTCCAGAACTTGGAAGGAAGGAATGTGAGCTAACTATTGACAACAACATTCAGTTGCCAACATCACTCTCTCTGGTCAGAAGTCTGCAATGTTATGAGCAGAGGAGAATCAGACGAGACTCTGAAGGTAGCTGAACCCAGAGACGTTACTGCACTCCTTGAGAACTTCCTGTGCCTTTGTCGTACACCCACCAATCACATCACATCACATACAAGTAGGACATTACATGACATCGCTCTCATGCGCCCATAATAGCATTTAACGTTAAAGTAATAAAATGGCAATTTAGATGAGAGTGGACTCTCTATCCTCTTCACAGAATTAATATAGAATTTAACTTTCCTTAATAGTGCCCCTAATGTTAAAAATAAAAATAATATTTCCACTACTAATAATAATTATGCTAATAATAACCTGGTGTGGAATGCGGTGACTAGTTAATCTACTTTCCTCTATTTTTTGTGCATCAGCATGATAAACATTCAATTAACTCATGGTCATCCATTTACTACTAGGTGAAGAAAATCCATAGATATTAAGACTCGTGTTCATAGGTGGCCGGGGCACCATCGGGAGAAGAGCCGAGCCGCCAGTACCGGCGACCCTCATACAAGTTCATAGGTTCCGCCTCAGTACTGGATTAAACCTACGCCTTTTAGATTGTTAGCTAACTGCTTTATCGCTGTTCATCGTGGAACTATAAAAACACTGACGTAATTCAGATTTAGAACACCTTACCCTCAAGGAGCTCTGTTCTTGCTTTCAGTGTCTTATATAATTCTGACGTAACGTTCAAGTTACGTGGCTCTGGTGTCTTCGTGCTACAACATCCCCTTTTACTGCAGATATTTGCGCTATTCTTTGAAGGTGACTTTTATTCTGACTGCTTTACAATTCAACATTTGAAATTCCACCAGAGTGCTGCTGGCCCTGAAATCTTTTAACTCTTTTTCATCCACGGCTTAAATTTTTTTTTACAGCAGTTTCCTTTTAAAAACTGCTTTGATATCATATAAAATATATTGGTTTCCAGCTAATATAAATATACCGAGGTATTTGTACTCACCTATTTGTCGTCTCCGAGTCAAGTCAATTCCAGGTATCGACTGGGAATTATCGAACCTGTACAGAAAGAAATTACTTAAACCTTATCCACAACTTCCTCCTCAGATTATTATATTTTCTTTACACTATAAAACTAAATAAATATTTACTTATAATGCAACAAATTTTAAAAACTGCTAGAGAGCTAAACCATACAAGGGGTGGGGTAGAACCGCGATCAGAGTCTCAAAAGTCAAGACCGATGCGTTAGCCACTGGGCCAGCTAGCTTGTTGAAGATAGCTGGCCCAGTGGCTAATGCGTCGGTCTGGAGTTTAGAGACTCTCTGATCGCGGGATCTAACCCCACCCCTGGTATGGTTTGTTTGCAATCGTGTCATTACGATTTCGTGAGTCATGGTAGAGAAATAGCAACGCCAAAATTAGTCGTTGCTCAAACAAGAATTAAACAGCAGTAAGATAAGCATTGTCTCCCTCGTTGTTGCAAAACAGGAATTAGGCTCAGAAATTAGTGCCAAGTCTTTCAGGCATGATGGTCCCCTGGAAGCAGTGAAAAAGCAGTGTCGTAAATTATCTAGTATGCAATCCTAAGAAACAATGCATATTACTCTAACCTCGTACCGGTTACAACTGTACTTCCTATGTTAGAGGAAGACCACATTAGTTTGCCTGACGTCTCTAAATGTATAGAGGTACTTTTAGAAAATTCTGTGACATTGCAATCACTGGATAATTTTCCAGGTAACACTGATGCACATAAGGCTGGTAACGTTAAAGAGATGAAACTTGTCCTACTAAACATAAATCAATAAGGAAAGTAGTAAAAGTTCTTGTGCTTCTCCACGTACCTAAACCAGATGGCACTTTTAGGATGCCTACTGATTATCGTAAGGTAACTGCAGTTTCCTTAGAAGATGGATACCTACTCCTTAGCATCGATGACCTCAGTGATCGTGTGTCGGAAGCTTTGTCCATAAGCTGACTTGACCTTCTACGAGGTATAATTATCTCGTCACTCTATTTAATATGCGTATTGCAGTGTCGACGTTGACTTGCAACTTAGCAGTGTTGAAGAACACCTCGACGACCTTGTGATTTGTTGAAGATTGAGACACTTATGCAACACATGGGAATCTTTATTGAAGAAACGTTTCGCCACACAGTGGCTTCATCAGTCCAATACAAAGCATAAAGGTGTAAGGAGAGGAGGAGTTTCTTCAAAAAAGATTCCCATATGTTGCATAAGTGTCTCAATCTTCAACTTGTCGGTTTTCAAAACCAATTATCAGACTTTGTGATATAGTGATGACTGGGAGCAGCACTGTCGTGCTCCAGAACACTGCTGGAGACACTGGAACACTACAACTTCCAGTTCAGCAAAACTTAGTAAATGTTTTTCGGACAAGCCAAGATAAGGAATCTTGTTTTTCTCATTGACCAAAGTGAGGTTGATCCCGTGGAAGCTTAAGTTGTTACCATTACTAATTTTCCACTTCCTAAAGATAGAAAGGAGTCCAAAGCTTTCTTGGTATAGCAAGATACTGTCGTTGCTTCAGCTGTACCTTTCTTATATTGCTGTTCCCTCACTGGAATATATATATATATATATATATATATATATATATATATATATATATATATATATATATATATATATATATTGATAGAGAAGGTAATAAGTTAACTTCTTGATTCTACCACCAGGTGCGCCAGCTTGTAGTGCGGTTGGGATGTTGTTTTTTTCTTTCATATATATCTACGGTTAAAGGTTATATAGTAAATATTATTTGTGTTAGTATCTAATAGGAAAATATCCTCATGCTTTTTAGTATTATCAGGTGTCCCCCCAAGTGGGACGTTGAAGACGTTACCTGATTTGTTTTCATTTTTCTTCTTCTTTCTCCAACTTTTCGATTTTATTTCGCTATTAACTAGAGAACGCCTCAAATAATCGCCTTTAAGTTGTCAACATTTGTGTTCGGTAACAACTGACATATTCAACTGTCCTACGGTAACAACTGACATATTCAACTGTCCTACGACCAAAGTTGTTGAACATATTCCTCTATTCCTAAGATACATAGTCAAAAAAGTTGCCAAAAAGTCTGACGACGGAGGAGAGTGAAATTCAAATGAATAGTTGCAGATTTGGCAATTATATGTACAAAATAGTATGAAATTTTTATTTCCGTTAAATCGCGTAAACAGTTTTCAGTTGGCTTTTTCTGAAGTCTTCAATATTTAATGACTGATGCATCTTAGGCTCTGGACGGCATTTTGAAGGCCGTCAGAGTAGGCTGTCTCCACCTATCACACCGTAACAGAAGTTGACAATAACCTATGTACAGTAGCATTGTATATGCAAATATACAATGATACTGTATCCTACTAAGTAGGATAGTGTATCCTACTACGTAGAATACACTTGTGTATCCTACGTAGTAGAAGGTCGGTATATTTACTGAAGTGTTGATGCCATTTTCTCACTCTTAGTCTCGAAACTGTTTTGTATCATATTACTATATTCCATTATTTTACCTTGATGCTGGTGAGGGGCTCTTGATCCATGGAACTGGACTTACCTTACCCTTGCTATGATCGAATTTGAATGCCTACCATTCAACAGGCGTTAAATGACCCCAGCGAGTTTAACTCTTTTCTCTGAAATATAACAGTTGTCAACAGCATCAGTCTTTAATGGCTGAATACATCGTAGGAAATGGATGTAGGTACAAATTTGGTTGGATTCAATGCAACATCTGGAAAATGCATCTCGTGGTCAGCTTTAAACTTTCAGTGCTGATGTATATTCCTCAAATAAAGGAATTTCTTTATATTGGGTGTAAGTCATCATGTGCCAGTTTTATAAATTAAGTTGGTTTCTGTGAAATAATTCCACGATGTCTCTTCCAATAAAAAAAAAGGTCAGTGTTTGTGTTTATTTAGTTATACTAAGTTAAATCAAATTAATATTCTCTTATATATCTTAAAAATATCAGTGTTGTGTTGTACATGAATAGTATACAATATTGACAAGATGAAAATTAAGAGTCGTGAGGCTCTTCACGACTACGATGCTCCAGGAGCTGGGAAGACTGTAGAGCTCCAGTTCTACAGTCTTCTCATAATGAATTTGTATTCATAAATCCACTGTTTTTAATAAATGTGTTATGTACACTAAAGCTGGTCAGTCTTAGAGAAAAGTTTAGACTGTGTAGGTTCCAGTTTTTTTTTTTTCTTAGTATATCCAGTTTGTTTAATATATACACTGTCTATGCTGGCTGACTCCAGGTTGCCATTGTATGTCACTATCATCTACACGTTTGTTTGCCAATTGTAATGCATTCTGGGATGTGTGTCAGGCTTGGATCTCTTCTCATGACTGAATCTGCTACAATCTTCCTGGTATTTATTAGTGCATGTTTTAACTCACTTATAAGCTTTTTTTTATTAATGAAATTGAGATATTAGTGTCCATGTAATAACTTCTGAATACCAGACTTGAAGAGCTTCGAATCTAAAACTCTAATACTTAACTGTATTATAAACTTATGCCGCACTCTGCACTAATCTTTTCGCGTGCATTGAGGTAGAGGGGGCTGGGGGTTATGCAATACGGGGATACCTTTTTCGGCCTGCGTTGCGACCAAAATACATCTAGGCTTGTTTGAGATTTACTGAGCAGGTTCCACTTTGACGCTGGGATTGAGTCAGTGCCTAGTGCCTGAGAAAGAATACTGAGAGAGGATGAGAGGCATTGAGGAGGTGTGTGTGAGAGGCAGGGAAGGAGTGTGTGAAGACAGGAAGAGAAAAAACAGTGTGAGGAGGAATACTGAGTGTGAGAGGGAAGGAAAGAAAACTGAGAAGAAAACTGTGTGCAAGAGATAGCCAAAATGTACTCATTTAGCAGTACACGCCAAAATGTTGTTGTAAGGGTCGAGTCTCAGGGGCTAGACCAACGTCTTAATTAGCCGATTGATTAATTTACACCTTCCTAGCCTCGTGGTCCATGTCAATCCTTGTATTAAACTTACTTATGGAAGTTACCTTCGTCCAAGTCATTCCACTACTGACCACCCTGAGACTGCGGAAACACTGGACTTAGTATTTACCTTGAGCAATGCATATATTGAGGACATCACATACGAAAGGCCCCTCGGAGCAAGCGTTCAAGTGGATCTGAGCTCTGAATACTTAGTGGAGTTACAGGTGGAGAGGGAAGCAGGAAGGGGCAACATATCTTCCACTTATATACCTCGATCATGTCTCCCCTCATTCTTCGTCTTACAAGTGAATGCAATTGAAAGGACTTCAATCTTTGGTCATACGGAAGATTTCTAATGCTATGAATTAACTTTGTCATTCTACGCTGAATGTTTTCTAACGAATTTATATACATTCTGTAAAATGGAGACAAGAACTGAGCTGCATAATCTAGGTGAGGCCTTACTAATTATGTATAAAGCTGTAATATAACCGCTGGACTTCTGTTGCTTACACTTCTTGATATAAATCTATTTGCCTTATTACGTACGCTTATGCATTGTTGTCTTGGTTTAAGGTTGCTGCTTACCATAACCCCCAAGTCCTTTTCGCAATCTGTATGGCTAAGTTCTTCATTATTTAACTCAGAACCTTGCATTTATCCACATTGAAATGCATCTGCCACTTTTCTGACCACGAATTAAGTTTGTCTAAATCCTCCTGAAGTTCTATGACATCTACGTTTGAATCAATTATCCTACCTATCTTCGTGTCGTCCGCGAATTTGCTCATATCCCTAATAATTCCCTCGTCAAGGTCATTGATATATATTATAAACAACAACGGGCCTAAGACTGATCCCTGAGGAACACCACTTGTTACAGCTCCCCACTCGGATTTAACCCCATTTATGCACACTCTCTGCTTCCTATTGGTGAGCCATGACTCGATCCATGACAGCACTTTTCCCCCAATGCCATGAGCTGCCACTTTCTTTAACAGTCTCTGGTGCGGTACTCTATCAAAAGCCTTACTAAAATCTAAATAAACAATATCGAATTCTTTATCATGATCAACAGCCTCAAAAGCTTTACTGAAGAAGGTTAATAAATTAGATAGGCAGGAACGGCCCCTCGTGAATCCATGCTGAGTATCATTAATCAAATTATGCTTATCAAGATGGCTTCTTATGATATCAGCTATAATTGACTCTAGTAATTTACCAACAATTGAGGTTAGGCATATTGGGCGGTAATTCGACGGTAACGACTTGTCCCCTGCTTTAAAAATAGGAATTACATTAGCCATCTTCCACATATCAGACACTACACCTGTTTGAAAAGATAAATTAAAAATGTTGATTGGTTCACAGAGTTCCATTTTGCATTCCTTAAGAACCCTTGCAAAAGCTCATCAGGACCCTGCGATTTATTTTGTTTCAGTCGGTCTACTTGTTTCATAACCATTTCGCTAGTGACTGTGATATTACATAATTTATCTTCTTCAGGGCCACTATAAAAATTAATTACTGGGATATTATTAGTGTCTTCCTGTGTGAAAACCGAGAAAAATAATTATTAAAAATAGAGCACATATCAATCTCCAATGAATGAAGCTGCCTACTCCTTCGTACAGGATATTTCCCATCCTGACCATCCTCAAGCTGGCGTAATACTTCTTACCATCTCAGTGCCACGTCTGTTTTTTAATTTCCAACTGTGCCCTCAGAGAGAAATTGTGAATCAGTATTCACATAAAGGACACAGAAAGAGATGGTGATAATAGATTCGAACGATTACCTAAGTGAGGATTACAAGGAACTCCTGGGTCTGTCGTACATCATTATGATGGGGATTTCAGGGCCTATGCGTGATTATCAGGGATCCTAGAACATTCCATCAAGCCAGATTGATGGCAAAGACCACTGAATTCTGAAGATTTTCTCTAGAGAGAGCAAGTCTCCCTCACTATTCACGAAATGCGTGCAGTTTGGAATACTTGGAGTATACCTGGAGGGTGTCCCGAGGGTCAACACTCCCGCGGCCAGGTCCATGACCAGGCTATCAACCCTTTATTTTCTCTTCTAAGCAGGTACTGCCATCAAGCAACGATTGCAACGCCTGTCCAAGTTTACAACGTGGAATTCATGAAAGATCTTTAGAACAGAGTTCCGAATGGTCAGTTGGCGAGTATTGTTCCTAGAGTCTTCAAAAGCCACCTGTAGTGTATTTCCGAGGAATTAGATTGGAGACGATGAGATACAGATACAATGATTGAGAATCTCAATGAGAGAGAGGGCGGATGGAAATGAAGAGGCTTGATTGCGAGAAGTTCTTTTCTCTAAAACCACTTAACGACTTCGAAACAGAGGATATATAAACTACTGAGGATATGGAGCCAAGGAAGAACTCGAAATAACAGATTTAAATTAAAAATGCAGAATAGCAGGGGATTTTATGTATTAATAGTAGGGGATTTTATGTATTAATAGTAGGGGATTTTATGTATTAATAATAGGGGATTTTATGTATTAATAATAGGGGATTTTATGTATTAATAACAGGGGATTTTATGTATGAATAGCAGAGGATTTTAACTTCAGTTAGACTTTGGTCTTCTTTGACTGGCAATCTGGAGTCCAGTGGCTTCCTGGAAGTAGTTCAGGACTGCTTTTTTAAGCTGTTTGTAACAGCCTACCGGAGGTAATATGCTAGACCTAGTCTTGTTATATATGGAAACCCTCGAAAATAATCTAGAGATCACTGAAGAGCCTGGAGCAATTGATCAACTTTTAATATTACCTGAGAGTACGAGAAAAAGAATAATAAAGTAAAATTCCGCGATTTTCTTTCTGCCGTTTACAACGGACTTAAGAAACACCGGTCTCTTGGCTCGACTGGGGTTATCTAGCGAAAAATTATTTTGACGAAGATTATACTTACAACAACGAAGGTATCTGGGACTGAATGTTTTCTTTATAATGTTCAATGTGTTCAAAATATATATATATTACTCAGAGAGAAATTAGGTAAAAAATAATCCCAAATGGATGAATAAGGACTGAAGTATCTATTAGGAGCGAAAAGGGAATTTGTGGGCGCATCAAAAAGAGAGAAGATAATTATTGACCAATATGTTCATATTGAAGGAGATTAAAGAAATGGATTGGAAAGGCTAAACACTACTTTGAAATTAAAGTAGCTAGTAAATCAAAGACAAATCCAAAAGAGTTCTTTCAAGTGAATAGGATAAATATAAGGGACAAATAGGAACGCTGAAAATATGCTTGAACAGTTTATACATAATAAGCAGGAAATGTATCATTTTAATAGTTATTTCATGACAGTCTTTACACAAGACATAAATAATATCCAGCAATAATAATTATTAAGGTCCTGACGAAAACAAATTAAATAATATTGCAGTAACGAGTGATATGATCAAATTAAGTAGACAAACTGAAACAAAATAAGTTCCCTGGGACCGACGAATTATTTTCAAGGTTACTTAAAGAGTGCAAGTGGAAACTTAGCCGCTAACAAGTCTTTTAATACATCAATTCAAACTTGTGTTGTGTCGGAGATATGGAATTTGAGTTATGTAATTTCTGTGTTTAAATCAGGGGATAAGTCAATCCCATCAAATTACAGCCCAGTAGTAAGCAAATTGTTAGAATTAATTATAGCCAATATAATACGAAGTCACCTTAATGAGTACAATTTGATTAATTACTCTCAACACGGTTTCACTAGAAGACGATCCTGTCTTAACAAATATGCTGGTTTATTTTAATAAAGCATTTGAAGCAGTTGACTACGATAAACAATAAAGTGTTATTTATTTGGATTTTAGTAAAGATTTCAATGGAGTACCCGACCACTAGTTACGAGCGAGAAAGGTAATGTTTGAGCGGGACCTACCCAGTAGGGGTACTACACTGCCTCTCACTTATTACATTCATGCTGGAGAAAAATGGTATATATGCCGAGACGATGGTACAAATTTTCCATAACTTTCATACCTATAATGGCAGGGCCCGCCTCTTGTATCCTCTTTAAAGATTTTCTACAGCTCACCTGTGCCATTATATAAGTCTCCTTCTGATTCTTCAGCTTCACATTGTTCCAGACTATGAAGCTGAACTCTTCTCTGGGCTCAGGGACTAACCACCTCTACGTCTTCACTATTACCACTGCCTCCTCTGTACCCGACTGAAGAAGCTTAAACGTAGGCTAAACGTTTCGGATTAATTACACATAAACGTTGTGCATGTGTCTTATCTACCTGTCCTTTGAGTTTCCATTAATTCGTAATTCACGAAATAACTGATGAGTAATGTGTTGTGGTGTCAACAGACCTGACTTTCCACTCAACAGACCTGACTTTCCATTCAACAGACCTGACTTTCCACTCAACAGACCTGGCTTTCTCAGAGAATATAGAGACGATTTAGAAAGCAGAAAATGTCTACAAAGTGAATTTCCAACTGCTCAGGCGAAAATTGGTTATAAAGAGCAGGAATTATTTAAAGAAAGAATAATTAGATGATTTATCCATTATATAACACATACAAAGCGAGGATGAAGTTCGTGGAAGGAGAGAGAAAGAGGAGTAAAGTTAATGAAAGGAGGATTAATTAAATTAGAAGATAGAGAAGGGTGAGCAGGGAAGGTGGCTCTATAGGGCGGTATAAGGAATCATAAACATGAGAGTAATGAAAGGATAGTATTAGAGGTGAGATAAAACATAAAGGGAAATGAAGGAAGAAAGAAAGAGGAAGGAGGGAGGAGAGAGAAAGGAAGATAGGGAGAGGAACAGAGAAAGAGAAAGAGAGAGGGAGAGGAAGAAAAGAGGAGTGGAAGAGAAAGAGAGAAAGGTGGGGGTAGAATAGGAGAGTGAGGGGATAAAGAAGGTTGGGAAAGTGATAGTGGAGGGAGGACGGAATATATAGTTTTCGAAATTATAACATAGGGGACTGTTACCTCCAGTACTGTAACAGTCAGGAGCCATAACGACTAGCACTGTAACAGTCAGGAGCCATAACGACTAGCACTGTAACATTCTGGAGCCATAACGACTAGCACTGTAACAGTCAGGAGCCATAACGACTAGCACTGTAACATTCTGGAGCATAACGACTAGCACTGTAACATTCTGGAGCATAATGTTGGGGAGTATAACGTCCGAGACTTTCACATCCGAGAGTTTCACGTTACTGTATCGATTGGGACAGAAACTTCCGATACTGTAACAGCCAAGACTGTAATAAGCAGGACTGTAACAACCAGGACTGTAATAACCAGGACTGTAACAACCAGGACTGTAACAGCCAAGACTGTAATAACCAGGACTGTAACAACCTGGATTGTAGCAACCTGAATTGCAATAACAAGGACTGTAACAACCTGGACTGTAACAACCTGGATTGTAAAAACCAGGACTGTAACAACCTGGACTGTAACAACCTGAACTGAAACAACCTGGATTGTAACAACCAGGACTGTAGCAACCTGGACTGTAACAACCTGGATTGCAACAACCAGGACTGTAACAACCTGGACTGTAACAACCTGGATTGTAAAAACCAGGACTGTAACAACCTGGACTGTAACAACCTGGATTGTAACAACCTGGACTGTAACAACCTGGATTGTAACAACCAGGACTAACAATCTGGACTGTAACAACCTGGACTGTAACAACATGGACTGTAGCAACTTGGACTGTAACAACCTATTTGTAACAACCAGGACTGTAACAACCTGGACTGTAACAACCTGGATTGTAACAACCAGGACTGTAACAACCTGGACTGTAATAACCTGAACTGAAACAACCTTGATTGTAGCAACGAGGACTGTAACAACTTGGACTGTGACAACCTGGATTGTAACAACCAGGACTGTAACAACCTGGACTGTAACAACCCGGATTGTAACAACCTGGATTGTAACAACCAGGACTGTAACAACCTGGACTGTAACAACCCGGATTGTAACAACCTGGACTGTAACAACCTGGATTGTAACAACCAGGACTGTAACAATCTGGACTGTAACAACCTGGACTGTAACAACCTGGAATGTAACAACATGGACTGTAACAACCTGAATTGTAACAACCAGGACTGTAACAACCTGGACTGTAACAACCTGGGTTGTAACAACCTGGACTGTAACAACCTGGATTGTAACAACCAGGACTGTAACAACCTGGACTGTAACAACCGGGACTGTAACAATCTGGATTGTAACAACCACAACTGTAACCATCTGGACTGTAACAACCATTACTGTAACAATTTGGACTGTAACAACCATTACTGTAACAACCTGGACTATAACAACCTGGACTGTAACATGGACTGTAACAACCTGAATTGTAACAACCTGGACTGTAACAACCTGGATTGTAACAACCAGGACTGTAACAACCTGGACTGTAACAACCGGGACTGTAACAACCTGGACTGTAACAACCGGGACTGTAACAACCGGGATTGTAACAACCATTACTGTAATAATCTGGACTGTAACAACCATTACTGTAACAACCGGGACGGTAACCTGTAACGTATGCGACAAATACGTTGAGGACTCTTTAACGTCCTTGATTGCAACGTACAGGACTGTAACGTCCACAACGTTAATTAACGTCCATGAGCTTAATAATGGTCCCGGACTCTAACATGTTGGACTCTCAAACCATGGAACGGGGGGAAAGGGGTGGAACCCATGGTGAGTGTGTGGTAAAATACCAGATAGTTGATTGTTTACAATTGTGTTATCACAAGTCGTGAGGAACTATTATTGGGAACTGTTCGAAAGATGTTAATTGTTTCCTCGTCTAGATACACAACTTACAAGATAGCTAGTGAGGGATTAGACAGTTCTACAATCTTCCCTTCATGTCCTATGTTTCTAATTCCTCATTATTATTATTCATATAAATAAAACCAACCGCTAAACCCACAAGGATCAACCATACAGCACTTGTGGGTATTGTGAGCCATTCATGTACAAGATAGATAGTACTGCGCTTATACGGGACATCAGCTTATCCTGAGAGTATCATAATTTTGCTTATAGTATCAAGAAGCAGATGCTCCTCACTTCTCATGTTCTTGCTTATGGTATCAACAAGCAGATGCTCCTCACTTCTCATGTTCTTGCTTATGGTATCAACAAGCAGATGCTCCTCACTTCTCATGTTCTTGCTTATAGTATCAACAAGCAGATGCTCCTCACTTCTCATGTTCTTGATTATAGTATCAACAAGCAGATGCTCCTCACTTCTCATATTCTTGCTTATAGTATCAACAAGCAGATGCTCCTCACTTCTCATATTCTTGCTTATGGTATCAACAAGCAGATGCTCCTCACTTCTCATGTTCTTGATTATAGTATCAACAAGCAGATGCTCCTCACTTCTCATGTTCTTGCTTATAGTATCAACAAGCAGATGCTCCTCACTTCTCATATTCTTGCTTATAGTATCAACAAGCAGATGCTCCTCACTTCTCATATTCTTGCTTATGGTATCAACAAGCAGATGCTCCTCACTTCTCATGTTCTTGATTATAGTATCAACAAGCAGATGCTCCTCACTTCTCATATTCTTGCTTATAGTATCAACAAGCAGATGCTCCTCACTTCTCATGTTCTTGCTTATAGTATCAACAAGCAGATGCTCCTCACTTCTCATATTCTTGCTTATAGTATCAACAAGCAGATGCTCCTCACTTCTCATATTCTTGCTTATAGTATCAACAAGCAGATGCTCCTCACTTCTCATGTTCTTGCTTATAGTATCAACAATCAGATGCTCCTCACTTCTCATGTTCTTGCTTATAGTATCAACAAGCAGATGCTCCTCACTTCTCATGTTCTTGCTTATAGTATCAACAATCAGATGCTCCTCACTTCTCATGTTCTTGCTTATAGTATCAACAAGCAGATGCTCCTCACTTCTCATGTTCTTGATTATAGTATCAACAAGCAGATTCTCCTCACTTCTCATGTTCTTGATTATAGTAGTGGGTCCCCTAATGAATGCGGGATGAGACTGAGAAGCTGAATTATTCAAGGCTGAGGGACTGACTACCTCATAATAACTTTTTTAAGGTTGAGAGACTGATTACCTATTTACCTCTCCATTACTTCTGCCGTCTTCAGCATTTTAATAACCTCTGTATTTGACTGACGAAAACTGAATAGCAAGCGAAATGTTTGCAGTATAAAGATACCCAATTGTTTCATAAGTGGCTTGCTCATCTCCTGTACTGGGAGAGGAAATGAGAGAAAGATGACACACGTGATGGGTTGAGGTGATGCTTGTCAGCCAGACTTCAGTGCTAGATGTGGAAAACCATACCACGGGTGGGGTTAGAACCCGCGATCAGAGAGTCTTAAAACTCCAGACCGACGCGTTAGCCACTGGTAGTTTGTCAGCAAATCTGGTAAACGATGGGTGGGGGTTGTCAAACTACGGGTGAGGTGAGGTAACTGCACTAGAGTCACCCATCCCTGGGTGACAACCGGCAACTCAGACAGCCAGCGGGTGGTTGTCACAGAAGCTGGGTGAGAGTAGTACAGCAGCTAGGTGATAGTCACAGACACCCACTACAACGGGTGACAATCCATGGCAAGTGGAGCTGGGTGACAAGAAAACAGCTGCTGGATGACAGGATCACAGCAGGTGGGTGACAGGATCACAGCAGCTGGTGATAGAATCACAGCAGCTGGGTGATAGAAACACAGTAGCTGGGTGACAAGAACACACCAGCTGGGTGAAAGGAGCTAGCATAAGACCGGCCGGGGCTGCCAGTATGGTGGGTGACTCAGCTGGGTAACTCCACAGGTATTGGTTATGTGTTGGACACAGCCAGACAGCTCTCAAACGGATGACACAGTTTTGGTCACCCAAAAGTGGACTGGATGACTTCTTACTCAGCAGATATTCAGAATCAGAGCTTGGAGCTTGGAGCTTGGAGCTTGATGACCTGAGCGTCGGTAAGCTGGGACGGAAGAAGGATGGGTAAGGATAGAAATATGGGAAAAGGATGGGAAAGGGTAGGAGGAGGGAATATACAGGTGAGTGGCACGTCCACTCTGGGCGACATGTGCAGAGAAACTGCAGGCGTTGTTCTCAGGTGTGTGTGATGCTGGGGCGAGTTGTAGCAGCTGATGAGGCGGGTGTAGGTGGACTGCAGGAGGCTGGCAGGCGGCGGTGATGGGAGGGCACAGAAGGCATTAGGGTCGATTGGAGCCACACCCCAGCTTTAGCTAAATAGCAAAGTGCAGGGGAATTTTGTCGTCATAGTGTAGTTTACTCAGTAGAGCCAGAGCAGAGATCATTGAATTTTGTTCTTGAGAGTTGGGTTGCGAGGCAGGCACCCATTGGGTCTTCTTTAGCGTATAGTCGCAGGTTGTAGAGCATCCTATTTAAGGTAGTAGTTGAGTTATTGAGGCGGGTGAACTTTACAGTCCCATGTTCGAGGTGCTGAGCAAGGTCTGAGTATGGCAGTACCTTGCTGACTTGTTTTGTGGTATAGAATTTGACATTGTCGTATTGCATGTGCTGGTACGTTGGTTTGGAGGTGGATGGAGTAGTTGATTTGGTGGTGGAAGAAGCAGCAGCGGTGGCGGGGACATGTTCTGTAGACGAAGTCTACAGAATCAGAGATTAATTGCTTTCCCAAATCTCTAAAACAAAACACTAATACTTCCCCTAAACATCAACATCCCATACACATAGAACACGACTGTAAATCCTCCTATCACAGGTCAGGAACTGTGGAGAAAATTCTCCAAAGGAGGGGGGGGGGTATGCGCCCTTTCTACCCTTGTTTAAGGGCCCCACCCTTAGGAAGGGGCCAGACGAGGCGAGTCTGGGTGCATAAACAAATTAACACAGATCAGATGTACTGACCACAGTGTGTCACGTGGTCTGACCAAGTAGCAGCGAGTGTATGTGAGTTAATAGACATTTGAGATAAATGTAACTATTTGCCGTAACAGGAAAATTATGGTAAACTGTTGTATTAGTTTCTACACTTGAAAATTACAATCATGTGTTCCAGTGATTGAAATTTAGAGAACACAAACATTTTAATTGCCACTTGTAGCAGTATGTAGCAATTGTTGAAATTGTGCTGACCTCAGCATGCCAGGCCCCGCAGAGCCACGAGGCACCACGAGGGGTTAGATTGAATACGGGCTCCGAAGAGGTCATACAACGCGAGGGGTCATACGGCGCAAGACGACATAACTCAACAAAGACATTAGTCGTACGCGTCCGTTATTCTAATTTAATCTCCACTAACGTCGGGAAATAAGATAAGAACTCTGTTCCAGCGCGTTTAGTGAATAACATCGCGGTATATTCAGAAGTGTGCACAGCTTCTGATTACTGTAACAAGACAAACGTAGAGACAATCGAAAGTGAATTCCATCGAGACAAGACGGTGACTCATCAGCGGCATTCTACAATTAAGACAGCATATCCACCGTATATGGTGGAGTCAACACCATCGCTCAAGTTACACGAGCAAGGTATGTTTTTATGTTCTTGTCAGGCAGGGGACTGCACAGTTCTTGTATTTCAGGAACATCAAAATTTACCTATTGACAGCGGTTATGTGTGGACTTTTAAGTCCAAACAAGTGAGTAAACTGCCTTTCAGTTCATCAAATACTGAAATATGGGCATATGCTCCTTTGGGGCAACAATAACTCACTTGATGTTTACCTTACAGCCCAGTGGAGAATGAGGCCATAGATGTATCCTCTGTAGGTGTTGGGGACGGCTGCGACATCTTGGATTCATCAATAAGCAAAGTAGCAAGCTTGACAGTTCATTATCGTAGGAGCACATTACTCCACAGGAACAGTTTTGTCACTGTCACAAAAATTATAACTAGAGAAAAGTTCCACAGTTTTTCAACCTTTTTTTTTCAGAGTCTTTCCTACCATAGAAGGAATAGTAACCTACACTTTCCCAAGGCAACTAATTTTTCCTTTTTATATATACTGTCACTTAACAATAAAAAATATCAGCTGGTAGTATAACACTAGATAACACATTTTTACTACGCGAACAATCTTAATAAAGCACATGGACCGGTATTTGATAATTAATATACCTACACCGCTGTCAGCTATGTGATATACCGGGGAAGGGAGGAAGACCCTTTTTATACACAATATACAGATAATGTGTAATGAGATGCGCCAGTGAGTTCACCATCTTTCATCACTACACTCTACTGTGGACTCTACTTCTACTTCCAATATATCTTTTACTTCCTTATGAATAACACATTAAAGATGGGGAAAGTTAGTACAATATTCCACTCAATTACAATTTAGCACTTATACAATAATATACAGTGCACCCTCGGTTTTCGTTCACGACTAATCTAATTTACATTTGTCCTTATGGGAACAAATTCGTTCGGTAACGGCACTCAAACAGCATTCTGGAAAGAATTTTCAACGAAAACCGGGGGTCCACTGTACTTGTGATACTAAGATAACTGGGGATGAAATAAGCTACTGAGAGAGGGGGTATACTAAACTGAGCCTAAATGAATATTAACGTACTGCATAGAGTCCTTGGAACAGATCACTCCTAGGAGACCAGTCAGTTTCTACCCACAGGTCCCAAGACCCTACACTGGCCTCAGCTCTGTCCCCAACCAAAGTTCCTAAGAAAGTCCCACCTCCCAGAGCCTCCCAGAGCCTCCCAGAGCCTCCCACCTCTGTGCCAGATCAAGGCTCCTTATTAAGTCTTACAGCTACTTTGCCTGAGTTATATAAAGCCCCTACACACTCCCTATAACTTCTGATTTTCAGGTCACCTCCCATGAAACCTTCATTACGTGCCAAACCACAGGTGGGGTTCGAACCCGCGGTCAGAGAGTCTCAAAACTCCAGACCTTCATTACGTGGCTTGGAGTCACGTGATGGAACCAGAGTGTGAGGATTACCAGTGAACACTCCTGTGTTTGAAAACCAATAGCAACAATACACCTGGTCTCATTTCACTTCCATTTTTCACAAACCTGATATTTGAGAGGCAATGTCAAGGCATCACAGTAGTTATAACTGATTGCTACTAGGTCCTCTCTCTCCCTGCTCCATGAGCTTTATCATACCTCGTGTTAAAACTATGTATGGTTCCTGCCTCCACTACGTCACTAGCTAGACTATTCTACTTCCTGACAACTTTGTGTGTGTGCGTGCGTGCGTGTGTGTGTGTGTGTGTGTACTCACCTATTTGTGGTTGCAGGGGTCGAGTCATAGCTCCTGGCCCCGTGTGTGTGTGTGTGTGTATGTGTGTGTGTATGTGTGTGTGTGTATGTGTGTGTGTGTGTGTGTGTGTGTGTGTGTGTTTGTGTATATGGGAATTTTGTCTAAGTGTTACTTGAAGATCATGTCATGTAACTGTTATTCGTGTAAGTCATATGAGCGTCATGTGATTGCTGTGAGTGTTAGTGCATATCACATGACTATTAAGTGAATATGACTTCATAATATATTTTCCCTGGGGATGAAATAAGCTACTGAGAGAGGGGGAACCAAAATATAAAAGAATATTAACGTACTGCATTGGGGTCCTTGGAACAGACACCCAGGGGACCAGTCATTTCACCCCCAGGGCCCAAGACCCTACACTGGCCCCAAAAACTGTCCCCAACCAAAGTTCCTAAGAAAGTCCCACCTCCCAGAGCCTCCCAGAGCCCCAGAGCCTCCCACCCCCTGTGCCAGATCAAGGCTCCTTATTAAGCCCACAGCTACTTTGCCTGAGTTTTATAAAGCCCCTAAAACTCCCTATAACTTCTGGGGTTTTCAGGTCACCCCCCATGAAACCTTCATTACGTGCCAAACCCAAAGGGGGGGTTCGAAAACCCCCGGTCAGAGAGCTTTAAAACTCCAGACCTTCATTACGTGGCTTGGAGTCACGTGATG
>WNWK01018422.1:0-39991 GCA_009830355.1 Cherax destructor
CAACAAGTTCAATCAAGATCCCTAGGGGGTCTTTTTTTGTTAAAGGGGCTAAAATTATGTTAAAAGAATTAAAAGTGTGTGGGGTCACGTGATGTTTACCCGTGACGTCACAATATTTCCTGAATAAATTTTTTTGTATAACCCCTGGGGGTCTCTTTGAAAAGAATTAGCGTGGAGGTGGACCGCGAATACTTCAGGACCGTGAATGAAAGATTTCATTCGGGAAGAGAGAGATCCAGAAATTATAAATATTACAGAATTTTCGAGGTAGGAAAAGTGAGGAAAATTTTTTAGTTTTTTTTTTGGGTACATGATAGGAAAGTTGGGGGTGATCGTGACTTGGTATTTGCAGTTATATATTATTTTGGTATATGAGTTAGATTTTTTATTTGTCTTAGATTTGGATATGGCCATGTCAGGTATAAGATTGGTGAATATGTCTTGTATAGGTTTTGTTGATGTATCAGGTGTTAGTTGAAGGTGTCTTATTTTTTTTTGATAATGTTCCATGACTTAGTTGGGGGTGTTGTCTGTGTTAGTTGAAGGTGTACAAATGGTGAATGAGTGAGAAGGATAAGTTAGGTTGGGTTAAATGTTTTTTGGGTGTTTGATAGTGTTTTTGAATGTTGTTGTTAGATTAGATGCTTTTTTTTTTTTTGGTTAGGTTAGATGTTGTTAGGTTGTTAGGTTAAATGTTATATTTGTTTCGGGAGTATTCAAATGGTTTTTTGGGAGTAATCAAATGATGTATAAGAATTTTGGTTCAAGGGTTGTTTTTTTTTTGAAAGTGTGTTTTGTTTTTTTTGAAAGTGTTTTTTTGGATAGGATTATGTTCATGTATTTTTTGTGTTCATGTTTTATCCGAGTTGAGGTGTAGTGATTTTGGGTTTGGGAGTTTTTTGGGGAATTTTTTGAGGGAAAGTTTTATATGTCTTGAAGTATTCATGGTGATTTTGAGGATTTGAGGAGATTTTTTAAAAAAGGGAATATTTTTGTCTTATATATATATATATATATATATATATATATATATATATATATAATATATATATATATATATATATATATATATATATATATATATTATATATTTATTAATAAAATTTATATTAAAATTTAAAAATTTTTAAAATAAATTTTTATTGGAAAAGGGTTGGTGTAGGATGGGGAAAGGGGGGAATTTAAGGCTGGGGGCCCCTTTTCTCCCTTTTTTACCTTTTTCCCGGGTTTAGGGGTCCCATAATTTCCCCAAATGCCCCCCTTATCATACCCCCTTTAAAATTATGTTTATTTTTTGTAAATGATGTGTGTTATACGACATGCGGGCTCTTCCCAAAGAGAAGACTATGTAGGATTACCCGTCATTTATATCAAACACCATGTTTCAACACCATGTTTCAAACACCATGTTTCAACACCATGTTTCAACACTGTTTCAACACTATGTTTCAACACCATGTTTCAAAAACCATGTTTCCCCCCAAAAACCATGTTTCAACACCATGTTTCAGCACTATATTTCAACAGTATGTTTCAAACCATGTTTCAGCTCTTTGTTTCAACACCATGTTTCAACACCATGTTTCAACACCACGTTTCAAAAATCAAGTTTTACACCATGTTTCAACACCATGTTTCAACAGTATGTTTCAACACCCTGTTTCAACACATATTTCAACACTATATTTCAACACCAGTTTTAAAACCATGTTTCAACAGTATGTTTCAACACCCTGTTTCAACACATATTTCAACACTATTTTCAACACCATGTTTCAACACCACGTTTTAAACATCAAGTTTCACACCATGTTTCAACACCATGTTTCAACACCATGTTATAAAGTTTCAAAAACCATGTTTCAAAAAAAATGTTTCAAAACCCTGTTTCAATACATGTTTCAAAACTATGTCAACACTATGTTTTAACACCATGTTTCAACACCATGTTTCAACACCATGTTTCAAAGTTTCAAACACCATGTTTCAACTCCATGTTTCAAAGTTTCAAACACCATGTTTCAAACACAATGTTTCAACACTATCTTCAACACCATGTTTCAACACCATGTTTCAACACTATGTTTCAAAGTTTAAAACACCATGTTTCAAATCCATGTTTCAAAGTTTCAAACACCATGTTTCAAACACCATCCTTCAACACTATGTTTCAAATCCATGTTTCAAAGTTTCAAACACCATGTTTCAAACACCATCCTTCAACACTATGTTTCAACACCATGTTTAACACTATGTTTCAACACCATGTTTCAACACCATGTTTCAACACCATGTTTCAAATTTTTAAACACCATGTTTCAACACCATGTTTCAAAGTTTCAAACACTATGTTTGAACACCATGTTTCAAAGTCGATATCAGACATAGATCTTCACTGTAACACATAAATAGTGACAAAATGAACAATGGGTGTTCTACGCTCGCGGAGAGACGACACCCATGATAAGATACTTCTTTCCTTTTACACTCGCCCATCCAGCAAGTTATGACACACCTGCCGGGTTTATAATTTAGTGAGTGTTTCCAAGAATTTGGGAATTATGCTCCAGGACAGATCAGGTGTCGTCCCTGATGACATACATAGAAGACGCCAATATTTCAATAACAGCTCCTACCCACTTTAGGCTCATCCTCGTCCACTTCTACTATGTGTCTATAATATTGTATGGTAGTTAGTGTCACCTGAAAGAATAAGAAGGCACAAAAGAACGTGGAAACAATGCACAAATAACATAGTTGAAAGAAACTATGTGCAAGTTATTTGTAAGTTTCACCCGTTTTAACTACTGGTCAAGCCCCATCTGTGTTACCACCTGGCTGGCCTGCCATCCGGTCTGTCAATAGGCATTTTTTTGGGCAGAATTTCCATCCGGCTTCAACTGCCCATGTTAGTTGTTCATTCGAAAAGTTGGCAGAAAAGAGAGAGTGATAGGTCAAAATAGTCGCAAAATGTAATCGTTTGACTGACACATGCAGCCACATTGCTGCCTCATATTTCCTTCCTGAAGAGCTATTTACTGCTATGCCACTTTCATTGTACAGCTTTACTCGTTGATGTGTTTCATATGTGGGGTTCGAAGCGTTTCTATGGAAATGGTTTGAATAAGTGTTTTAAAATGGACTCTTATAGAGAATGAGTGTATTATATGCTCTTCCCAGCAAACTATGCCATCATAACCTGAGACCCTGTGAGTCTTCTAGTATTTTTGCCTAAAGTGTGTTTTGCACAGTGAAGCAGTCATCGCATTGCAGTGAGCAAGTATCAGTTATTCTATCCATTTCATTTAGTAATTTGTGAGAAATATTCTTTTTCCTGGGATTGACAAGTCTAAAAGTCTCCTGTAGCTTCCTATAATAGTCAATAAACCCCTCCACTCAGACTAGCTTCACTAGATGCGATAGGCTCTTCAATTTTCATCCCTTAACATCAACAATCCTAAGTGTAAAAAAAAATGGGCCTGGAACCCTTTCACTGCAATTCTGCCAAAAACAGCGTACAGAAAGTTAGTTATACAGGTTTGCTAAGTTTTTGGAAGACTCATAAGTAACCTTCCTACCTGCACTCTTATTGCAGGGTAGGTGAACTGACTAGTATCTTCCCCTTTTTAGCAGTCTGAGTCTTTTTATAAAAGGACACAAAGTCACATTAGTTGCATTTGTGTCCTTTACTTAACATATTGTCGGTAATTCTACCAATATTATTGCCTGTATCTTATAGTTACCTCTGTTGGCCACTTCAGTCTTGCAAAAATCATGTAACTTCCGAGCAACATTCGTCACTTCTCCAAAAGAAGAGGCAGTTGATGAAATCTTCAATCGCGAATATTTCTTGTTTTTGCCTGAAACTATGCGGAATTTTGAAGTATTTAAGTATTCGCCACCAACATTATATTTTTTGGCTGATTACATAAAGACTGCCATCGAATAATTGTAATTTTACTTATAATAAGTACAGAAATTTTCTGGCTTCTTCAATTGTTATAGTCAACATCATACCAAATTAATTTCTATAAGGAAAACCAGAGATTCTCTGACTTCTGAACTCTAGTTTTTGCTCTGTTAACGATTCTGAAAGCGCTCAACCCACAAAGGAATCTCTGATGGCAGATGTCTGTTTAAACTTTACCTCAAACTATGCTTCTATTAGAAGAGTCCATCAAGATTGATGGACTGATCACATCGACTCCAAGCTGAGGGACTGATTACCTCAAACTCCTTATCTTCAACCATTCTTCTGTATTGATTTGGGAAGCCGCTGGTTGGCGACATGTTTCCACAGATACCAAATCTAATGCGCCAATCTGACGCTTATCAGGAATCAGTTGTTTACATTATTAGACATTTATTGGTGCTCTGTTGCTCATTAACAGCTTTGTCAAGTCACACCAAATTTTACATGAACAGAAGGAATGTACGGAGGGGTGGGATTACTTTTAGGGGGAAGAAGAAGTAGCAGTAATAGCAATAATAGTAGTACCAATAGTAGTAGTAGTCGTAGTCGTAGTAGCAAGAATAATAAAATAATAATAATAATAATCGTTATTTCTACAAGTACATGTACAAAACTGACATCAATGACATACTATTATTAGAGAGCCCGTTGTTACGCAGAGCATTTCGGGCAAATTAGGTCAATTTTTTCCAAAGGGCGATCCACACTATTCGACTAACACCGGTACCTATTTTACGGATACGTGAATAGGACAGCGTCCTCAGAATCAAGGACCTGTACAAAACCCTTTCCCACGGCTACACTACTACTACAACTAACCCATCTCTTTGGGTATGACTTACTTCCACTGGGGAACCCCGCCTACCAGTGACTATGCCCTCGTCTGCTACCGTCCCTTATCAGCTGTCGCCTATTTAAGGCCAAGCCCCCCAACCTGATCTTCATAATCTCCAGACCTACGGTGCTGAATACACCAACTCCAAGGCCGAGGAACTGATTACCTCATTTTTTGTATATATTCTATTTCTTCATATTATGTCTTAGGATTTTGTTTTGAAAGCCACTGGATGGCGAAACATTTACTATAAAGATACCCAGATGTTGCACATGTGTCTTAATTTCATATTGTCGGTATTGTATACCTTTCTTGAACAGTAAGAGACCAAGACAAAAGTACGATGAGAGAAAAAGAGCATAAGGTGAATACACTAGAAGAAGTTGCAGAATGCCCACATGGGTAGGGCAAAGTTACTCATCATGGGGTATTTCAACAATAAGAAGATGTTACGAGATTCACTTTCCCCGACATTGTATATTTTAGTATTTTTCCAGTAGAATATGTCTCTTTATTTTTATTAGGAATATTAGCGTTATTTTATGTATGGTATGAGCATGTTGCTCTTATAAAATATGGTAAAGTTAATATTTTAATATATTATATAGGTTAGTCTGTTTTACTGTGCGTTTCATGTAGTGGAGACCACTTAGTTAGACTTCCGGTTACCTGTTTAGGTACTTTGGCATTCTCCTCAGTCACGTGACCTACATGACGTCGGTTCAACAAACATTGACGATCGTCAGTAAGTTCACACACCCTCTCCTGTTTAGGGGTAGATTTTCACTGTCAATAGTCATGTGCTCACTTCTGAGTTCAAGTATTCTACCTTTAAGAGGCTTTTGTTGTTATGTTTCCTTGATCCAGCTATTGAGTTTTTCAATAGCTGGATTCGCAGAGATTAGAGATTTTTACTGTATGGAGACTTAAGAGTCTTCGGACTTAAGATAGTATATCTTGAGGTTATATATATTGCAAAAGAGGATTTTTAGATTATATGTTAAGTTATTTGAATCCTTATATATATTAAATTTAACAATTTTACCTTTGTTTGGATCAATCTCCCCTTTAAATACCTTTTAAAATTGAAATTATTTTCTTACTGAGAAGAGAACAATCCTTAGTTGAATATCTTGTTACGAGGGGGCCAAACAGGCCCAGAGATAAGGCCCTGATCGTAACAAAGAGTGACTGAAAAAACCTAGAACCACGTAGAAACCAGAAAGACTAAAATGCAGGAGGCAGTTCGGGAAAACGTCATGCAACAACATGTTAGGGAAACAACCAGAGAGAGAAGAGGGATGTACCACCAAGGCTGGACCTCGTATTCACCTTGAACAGATTAGACATAGAAGATATCACACACGAAAGTCCCCTCACACAGTGATCACGTGTTCCTGAATTTCGAATACCTTGTAGTGTTAACAGTGGAAAGTGAAACAGCACGAGAAGGACAGGAGAGGCCAAATTTCAAGAAAAGGGACTACAGATATGAGGCAATTCCTGCATAACGTTCAGTGGGAATGAGAACTAGAGGGAAACACTGAAAATGAAATCATGTTGCCTCATTCTAAGAGGCAAAGAAATTATCGGACGACCAGAAGACGTCCGTGGAGGTGTAAAGAGGCCAAAGTCAAGTTGGATAGAGCATGAAAAATGTGTAAGACAAAGGTCCCCAATAAAAAAAGGAATTGACCCAAAAGAACCAGAAAAAGAATGTGCATGGATTAGAAGAGAGAGGCCCAGTGGCAATATGAGAATAACATGGTTTCAAAAACCAAATCTAATCCAAAGTTGTTATAAGGAAAATCAGAAAAACCCAGTCAAGGCCCCAGATAATCAGGCTAAAGAAGGAAGGAGAACTGACAACAAGTAACCAGGAGGTATGTGAAGAACTAAGTGCAAGATTTAGAGAAGTATTCACAGTGGAACAGAAATGCTTCCAGCAAACCAAACTGGGCTAAACCAGGAAGTCTTGGACCCACACTGCATGTAACAAGCAAGAGATGAAGAAGCAATTAGGTAATGAGATACCTCGAAGGCGTTTGCCCGCCCTCAGACAACATCTCTGCATGAGTCAAAGAGGGAGCAGAGGCACTGCGTGTGCCACTAACACCAATCTTCAGCACTTCTATCATAACAGGGCAACTACCTGAGGTGTTGAAGACAACAAACGTATTCCTAGCTTTTAAAAAAGTAGACAGACAAGCAGCATTAAACTACAGACCAGTGTCACTGACTTGTATAATATGTGAAGTCATGGAGAAGATTATCAGGAGAGGAGTGGTGGAGCACATAAAGAGGAATGAGCTTATACACGATAATCAGCACTGTTTCAGTAAGTGGAAATCCTGTGTCACAAACTTACTGGGAGTTTTGGCAAGGTAACAGAAGTAAGGCAGGAGAGATTTGGGTGGGTAGACTGCATTTTCTTGGGCTGTAAGAATGCACTGACACAGTTCCGCACAAAATATTTGTGGAAAAGCTAGAGGAGGAAGATGAATAACAGGAAAGGCACTGCAATAAATCAGGGAATACCTCATAGGACGAAAACAACGAGTAATTGCTGGGTGACGAGGTGCCAGAGTGGGTGCAAGTGACGAGTAGGGTTCCACAAAACAAGAACACTCCTCCTGAAGCACACATAAACCAAATGACTGCTACAGAATATGGGCGCCTGGCAAATCTAAGAAAAGCATTTCGACACCTAAGTAAGAGGTCACTCAAGACACTGTACAACGTGTACATCACGCACATATTAGAGTATACGGCACCAGTATAAGATTACACCTGGTGAAGCACGCGAAGAAATTTGAGAAGGTGCAATGGTTTGCAACAAGACAATTCCCGGAGCTAAAAGATGTATGTCCTATGACGAGAGGTTAAGAAATTAACCTGACGAGACTGGAGGACAGGATGGATACAGGGACATGAAAACAACGTATAAAATGCTTAGAAAAATTGACAAGGTGGACAGGGACAGATTGTTTCAAACATGTGACTCAGCAACAGGAGTCACAACTGGAGATTAAAAATTCAAGGTAAGTCACAGGGACGTTTGGAAGTATTTCTTCAGTCATAGAGTTATCAGGAAGTGGAAAAATCTGGAAGTGATGTAATGAGGCAGCATCAAAGATAATTTTAAAGGTACTATAAAGCTTTTGGAGAAGGGAGAAAATAGGCCTAGTATCGAACAGCGAGAGACGGAACAAGGGCTGGAACTCGACCGTTGCAACCACAAATAGGCGAGCACACACACACACAAACACTAATATAGTTGTCGATATACAGGAATGGTATGGACTGAAGGATCTTCCAAGTAAGCAACAATCAAGGATGTATGTAATCAGGAAACGTCAGAAATGGGATCCCAAAGCCAGGAAGAAGAGGAAGACTTAAGAGGGACACATGAAAAAATATGGGAGGTGGACTAACAAGAGCTTAGAATTAAGTTGGGTGTACCTGGACTGGGACAGAACAAGGAAGGACTGGGAGCAGCTGAGAGAGACAGTACAAAGATGCCAGAGGTAGGAAAGAGAGAGAGTGCATGCATCGACAGAGATGGCACCTCATCCTCGGGAGGACAGCCAAACACGTACACAGAGTCCTCAACCTAGCCCCTTCTCTCACACACACACAATAGTCCATAACACGCTATCCACCCCTCTTCCCACCTACAGTCAACATTTCCCTCTCATCACAAGTACCTTCCTCACAACTGCCCCTCACTCGACCCCGAGACTCTTTATTTCTCTTCACCAAACCTCTTTATTCATTCCTATCTATATCAGAAGCTTCACATTCTTTCCATGGCAAAATCCCACCTCAGTGAAAAGAGTGAAGACTTCCTGTCCCAAATAAGTTAAGTGGCAAATGCTAAAAAACCGTATTAGATGCAGTGCATAAGGCTGAAGTCGTGTGAAGGAAGAAAGGAAAGGGTAGGAATGTTGAATGACAAATGGGTGGCGTTCAGTTCTTTCACTTCTTAGTAATTAATAGGTTCGAAAGGAAATAAAGTTCCAGTAGGAAGAGACAGGAAGGACAGAGCTGGAAAGCCCAAATGGAGTCATGGAGCACATTTAGGATATAAGAGAATACATCTATGTGGTAAGTGTGCACCACATAAAACCATTACCACCTTACACTGCTTAATGAGAGAGAAAAACTGAAACCGTAATTTTCGATGAAAACAGCGACTTTGCAGTTTTTTTTGTATACTTTTATATTGATTTTTATAGATTTTTATAGGGATTTTTAAAAAAAATATGTAAACAATTTATAAATATGCAAAAATACTATAAAACGTTATTTTTGCATTTTTGACGATTCAAAAGGTATTTTCAAGTCCTCCATGACTCATTTGGAGTCATGGGGGACATTAGGGCTATGAGGTACTAATTCTGATAGTTACTGGCCCTGAGTGTTGAGCGTAGACACCCAATCAGATTTTTTAATCTCTCCAGGAGAAAATTTATATATTGAAAGTGACTGCACCTCTATTGTGATCCCATATACATGACTCATGAATGAATGAAAATGTTCTAAATAATCTTATATTTGAAACACTGTTTAAACTGTATTATCATAGGCTACACCTTACTATTTCGCATAATATATTCCTGCATTAAATATTGTAGTAAAAACACCATTTAAAAGAACTATTGCGATCTCTCAGCATGTGTGCCACAACATCAGCAGGCACTGTACGCTCAGACCTCAGGCCTTATCACAGACACTATGTGAGGTAATTCCATGATGTCAGTTGAAACAATAGTTTTTCTGAGTGTCTGATATTTCTTTGTTAGTTTCTCCCATTTTCCTTTTTTTTTTGGGGAGGGGGTGCTCCTTATGTCAGTAAACACTATGACTCCCATCAGGAAATGTCACAGGCACTTTGGGGTTTTCTAGTAAATGTCTGGTATATCCTCAGAGTATTTTGCTGCTTCTCAACCCTGTATTTATGGTCTGCTTTAGCTTCAGAAAACATATCTAACTCAAAGCAAATATTACTACTACTTTATACTACGATAAGGCAAGTACGTAATCAATATAAACTTTGGCAACCCAATTATCATATACAATATAATGTGCATATCAGACATAAATTACATAAAAATAAAGATTAGTATAAGTAGCATATGAGGAAGAAAAAGTATTAGACACAGAAAGACAGTATATAACTAATATTCCAGAAACAGGTACAAGCTAAGATAGGTCAGCAAACACTAATTAAGATTCACAGGCGGGAAAATACAACAAAATATAGCAAAATATAAGTGAGATGGACCAGCAGAGATACTTTATGTACATAAAATAAAGGATATATGACATAGGCTAGAAATCGACGTAATGCATTAGGTTAAGGTTCAGGCTGGAAGTTAATGTAAGAGAGCACTTAACTACATATTCAGAATAGGTTACACTATAATCTAGTTAGTGCACAAATGAAAATAGGTTTAAAGACAGCTGGACTAAAATAAATCTCAACCTAGACATGGTAACAATATATACATGCCTTTTTGCATCCTTAATTGTTGCTTATCCTACGTTTAGCATCAGTTAACAGTAATACATAATTGTTAACTATATTATATTGCAATGCTCAAAGCATATATAAAAAAACAGTTCTTAGGAATGGGAGTAATATGCCAGATTAGGATGATGATTTATACTGCTATTTGACAAGAAAACTTCTGTCAATCAATACATGTGTTTCCCCTAGCTACATCATATCAACAATAGTTAAAATCTCTCTTGATAGCTGCAGGAATACATATTCTGACTATAAATGCTGCCGTAAAGAGCTGAATGCATGAGCCTGTGCTTGTGTTTACATACACCTCGCTTCATAGTATTCCTTCAAATTTGAACTTACAGTCACTTTATTTAATAATATTCTTCTAAAACTCTTGACAATGTCTTAAAATAAATTTATTATCTTTTATTTACACTAGTATTATTAATTGCAATGAACTATATCACTAGAATTAACAAGATACAAAATAAATAAAATGCTTTACCTAGAGACAACACATTGGAACAATCTAACAGCAAAACTTCGACCAGCGTTAATCTTCATATCTTAATATAATTCAATGTAATTAAGTCTTTACAATTATTTTAAGTTACATGCCAGTAAAATAATGTTAATTTCCAGATATTACACTGCTGATTCACTATTCCTAGGCTTGACTATGAGCACAGTTGCAGAGAGATAAAAGGTTGAAAATCTTTCACAATATGAATCAATAACAATAACCATAGTAATAATAATTATCATTTATAAAGCCTTTCACCAAGATTATTTATATACAACATAAAAATTAATTTAGGAGTTGGATGGCTTTATTACACCCCCTCCATACCCCAACACATACCAACTCGTTTTTACCCCTCACCCATGAAAAGGGACCAGAATTCAGGAACCCATCAACCGGAACAAGGCCAATGGAAAGAATGCTAAACGTTTGGTATACCAATGCTGATGGAATAACAAATAATAGTGAAGAGTCGCATGAACAAATAATGGAGGCATCCCCAGACATTATAGCACTCACAGAATAAAGCTTGCGGAAATGATAAGAGATGTGATCTTCTCGGCTGGATGTCAGATTTTGAGGAAGACTGAGGGAACAGAGAAGATAGAGGTAACATTGTATCAGAAACCAGTGGAGTTTTGAGATGGGAGGAATGGAGAGAGGAAAAACAGATGACTCAACAGAAGGTACACAGAAGACCGGGGGTCCAAAATGGTATAGCAATAATACTTAACCAAGAATATGAAGAAAGCAACATAGCAATAGCAGATACATTAACTGAGGTATGAAGAAGAGCCTTATGTGCATGGTAAAGATACTGGTCATGTGTGACTTTAGCACAAGGAGACTGACTGGGGAGATGCTACAGCCACACAGGGACCAGAAAATGTGATGCCAGAGGTGGTAATGGAAATCTTCATGTACCAACATGTTAAGGAACCTTATTAGTTCTAACATAGAAGACATTGAGAATAAAAGGCCCCTTGGGTCTGGCTACCTCACGATCGTGCGTTTCCGAATACTTTGTAAACATAAGAGTTGAGAGAGAAGCAGCACAGGAAGGATATGAAAGTCAAACATCAAACAAAGGCATGAGGCCGTTCCTGTTTGAGTGCAGTGCAAAACAAAACTAGAAGATTAAAGTAAATGAAATGTAACTGGAAAGTACAGAGGCAGAGTTCATACCAGAAGAATTAAGAATGGGAAGACCAGAGTTAGATTGTGGTTTACCCAGAAGTGTAGAAGGCCAAAGTTAAATGTGCTAAAACTTCGAAAAAGTATAGAAGGCAACGACCTCAAGAAAACAATGAATTGACCTGAACAAACTTGAAAATGAGTATCCATGGGCTCAGCGACAATTTGAAAATTACATGGCATTGAAGAAGCCAAATCCGAGACAAAGTTGTTAAATCGCCATCAGGAGGAAGACAACGGAAAGGGATCAGGTCATCAGGTTGAAGAACGAAGGAAGAAGGAAAGCTCACCAGGAGTGCCCAGGAAGACTGTGAGGAGCGTGATAAATGGTTTTGAAAAACGACAAGTTGAACGCTGCATAAATGTCTCAATCTTCAGACTGTGAGGAGCTCAGGAAGAGATATAGGAACGTAGTTTCAGAGGTTACAGGAAAGCTGTCAGCCAATCAAACGGTAGATTGCACCAGGAAGCATTTTACACAATACATGCAAATGGAAGGCATCGAAGGAGCTATTATGTGACATAAATACCTCAACGGTAGTGGAGCCAGATAATATTTGGCTGTGGGTCCTGAAATAGGGAGCAGTAATGTGTGTGTCTCTAGCAACAATCTTCAATAAGTCTATCGACACAGGGCATCTGCCGGTGTGGAAGACAGCCCAGTTTTAAGACGAGACAGACAGACATTTCTATACTTCAGTTAGAATCGCTGACAATTACGGTATGTAAACTTATGAAAAATAGTATCAGGAGGAGAATGGTGGAGTTCTAGAAAGGAATGGGTTCATTGATGTCATCCACCTGGCTTTACATTGATATTCCTGTGTCACAAATCTACTGGTGCTCTACGACAAGGTAAAATAAGTTAGGAAGGGGAGAGAGATGCATAGATTGTCTCTGTTTGGTCTATAGGAGACCAACACATTAGCAAATTGCTCTGCTTCAGTTGTTACTTGTTAAGAGGAAACACTTTTACTACCGTTACCTACTATAGCAAGTATTGCCACATATATTATTTACCAAAGCAACTCGCATTTAACTGCAATGCCCAAACTAGTTACTTTAAGAAAACCATAACTGTCTAATAATTACTGTCTGAAGAGCACTTTCTCCACAATTATCTTCAGTAGCAAACACTGCTTCAACTTTAACTTACTATCTTAAGTATTACATAAAGCAATCATTGTCTAACCCATGAACCAAGATCTTTCACATTCCCGACTTTTAACAACTAGAGGAGCAATGCTGCATAGATTACCTACAAGAGCTAGTACTGCCCCATATATTACCTACCTAGGCTAGCACCGCCCCATATAATACCTAACTAGTGCTCGCACTGTCCCATCTATTACCTACTAGAGCAATCCCTATCTTAAGTGTTAATTAAATACGAGATAAAGTATTCCTTAACAATTAATTATTAGTGCTAACACATCTCAAATAATATTTACTAAAGCAAACACTGCCATAAATTATAACTACTTGAGCAAGCATATAAGTAACCATTAGGTCTCAGTGCTAACACAAGCATTGTCTAAACCATTATCCACCTGCTAAATCAATCACTCCTTAAACATTAGCTGCTAAAGCAAAGATTGTCCCACCAAAAACTAGTATGACACTGTCTTAACTCTTGACTACTGGAGGTAAGTACTCTTCCAACCATCATTTATTAGACCAAACACTGTCGTAACCATAAACTACCAAGAAAAACCCACCTACTGCCTTACCATTATCCTTTTAAACAAGCACTGCCCACAAAGGAATCATTAGGTCATAAATTTACACATCTAGAAATTATAATTACCACCAATTTTGAAAAAAGGTAATCAAGCAAAATTAATAACAAAAGTGTCTGGCGGTAGCGAAGGTGGAGTTGAAGGAAAGAGTGGAAATTGCCTATGCTACCATGTTCTCATGTTATTGTGCAATAATGAATAGGACGATATATCTGTGTTATTGCTGCATAATAGAAAATGGGATGGTTGTAGCAGGAGGGAAGCTCTGTGCTTTTGCTATTTTGTCGGAAGAAGAATTATATTTGTTCACGCACAAGCTAAATTGTTATGTCATTGTTCTTGCTTGGTGAGAGGGTCTTCTTGTTGCACGTAAAGGGCGATTTTAGTGATAAATGATGGGGTTACTGGAAGTTGATGCATGTAAAGTGGCGATCTTGATGTACGGGGTGGTCTTGGTTCTGAGCAATGTGTTCTTGATGCATGACTCTGGTGATAATGAGCTATGGAAAGGGTTCTCTGTACGTAGCACAATGAGGTGATACTGTTCTCGTTTTATAGGGGACGTTGTCCTTATCTAGGGTACATGTTCGTGATAGAGCACTTCAAATTTTATATGCTCGGAATTATGCATGGACCATAATTAACTGTTCAAATTACGTTGCTGAATTGTAATAATGTTGGTAGAATTACTGATAATATGTCAGGTAAAGAGTACAAGTGCAGCTAATGTGAGAGGTTTGTTGTAACCCAAACTCTCCCATAGCTGCTATCATTACTACCACTTGTACTAAAACTACCATTACTACTACTACTACCACAAGTACCTACTACTACTACCTACAACAATTATATTATGTTTTGCATCTCTCTCTCTCTCTTTTTATATATATATATATATATATATATATATATATATATATATATATATATATATATATCTCTCTCTCTCTCTCTTTATATATATATATATATATATATATATATATATATATATATATATATATATATATATATATATATATATATATATATATATATATATATATATTAACACATCGGCCGATCCCACCAAGGCAGGGTGGCCCGAAAAGAAAACTTTCATCATCATTCACTCCATCACTGTCTTGCCAGAGGGGTTCTTTACACTACAGTTATAAAACTGCAACATTAACACCCCTCCTTCAGAGTGCCAGCACTGTACTTCCCATCTCCAGGACTCAAGTCCGGCCTGCCGGTTTCCCTGAATCCCTTCATAAATGTTACTTTGCTCACACTCCAACAGCAGTCAAGTATTAAAACCATTTGTCTCCGTTCACTCCTATAAAATACGCTCACACATGCTTGCTGGAAGTCCAGCCCTCACACACAAAACCTCCTTTACCCCTCCTTCCAATCTTTCCTAGGCCGACCTCTCACCGCCTTCCCTCCACTACAGATTTATACACTCATGAAGTCATTCCGTCTCGTTCCATTATCTCTACATGTCCAAACCACCTCAACAACCCCTCCTCAGCTCTCTGGATAATAGTTTTGGTAATCCCGCACCTCCTCCTTATTTCCAAACTCCGAATTCTCTGCATTATATTCACACCACACATTGACCTCAGACATGACATCTCCACTGCCTCCAGCCTTCTCCTCGTTGCAACATTCATCACCCATGCTTCACACCCATATAAGAGTGTTGGTATAACTCTACTCTCATACATTCCCTTCTTTACTTCCATGGACAAAGTTCTTTGTCTCCACAGACTCCGAAGTGCTCCACTCACCCTTTTTCCCTCATCAATTCTATGATTCCCCTCATCCTTCATAGATCCATCTACTGACATGTCCACTCTCAAATATCTGAATACATTCACCTCCTCCATACTCTCTCCCTCCAATCTGATATCCAATCTTCCGTCACCTAATCTTTGTGTTATCCTCATCACCTTACTCTTTCCTATATTCACTTTCAATTTTCTTCTTTACACACCCTACCAAATTCATCCACCAACCTCTGCAACTTCTCTTCAGAATCTCCTAAAAGCACAGTGTCATCAGCAAAAAGCAACTGTGACAACTCCCACTTTGTATTTGATTCTTTATCTTTTAACCCCACACCTCTTGCTAAGACCCCCGCATTCACTTCTCTTACAACCCCATCTAAAAATATATTGAACAACCACGGTGACATCACACATCCTTGTCTAAGGCCCACTTTTTCTGAGAAATAGTCCCCTTCCTCCTACACACTCTAACCTGAGCCTCACTATCCTCATAAAAACTCTTCACTGCTTTCAGTAACCTACCTCCTATTCCATACACCTGCAACATCTGCCACATTGCCCCTATCTACCCTATCATACGCCTTTTCCAAATCCATAAATACCAACATTATATATATATATATATATATATATATATATATATATATATATATATATATATATATATATATATGCAAAAAGATCACAGGAAACAGGTGATATCAAATATGCAAGAAAACACTATGAAAATAGAAGAATTAAGCTTGTGACTACTCACATTATCAAGGAACATATATATATATAGTTCCTGATAATGAGTAGTCACGAAAGCGCTTGGAATTCTTCTATTTTTCATAAATGGTTTTCTTTATATATATATATATATATATATATATATATATATATATATATATATATATATATATATATATATATATATATATATATATATATATATATATATATATATATATATATATATATATATATATATATATATATATATTGGTAAAACTGGTCAATTAGCATGAACTCATCTAAAATTAAGTCCTTTCTAAAATTTCTCTTATACGTTTAAAGATATATTTTTTCATTTATGTTAATGTAAAAAATATAATTTTGTACCAAGAGAAACTTCGAAAACCTACCTAACATTATTACAACAAGCGCAATTTAATTTAGCCTAACCCAACTAAATATATTTTAGATACGTTAACATTAATTTGATAATAAACAAGCACAATGGAATATATTTTTTACGTTATGTTAAGAATGATTTTGGCGAAATTATTGCATACACAAGGCTGGAGGCAGTGGAGATGTCATGTCTGAGGTCAATGTGTGGTGTGAATATAATGCAGAGAATTCGGAGTTTGGAAATTAGGAGGAGGTGCGGATTACCAAAACGATTGTCCAGAGAGCTGAGGAGGTTGTTGAGGTGGTTTGGACATGTGAGAGAATGGAACGAGACAGAGTGACTTCGAGAGTGTATAAATCTGTAGTGGAGGGAAGGCGGGTAGGGGTCGGCCTAGGAAAGGTTGGAGGGGGGGGGTAAAGGAAGTTTTATGTGCGAGGGTTTGGACTTCCAGCAAGCATGTGAGCGTATTTGATAGGAGGGAATGGAGGCATATGGTTTTAATACTTGACGTGCTGTTGGAGTGTGAGCAAAGTAACATTTATGAAGGATTCAGAAACCAGGCCGGACTGAGTTCTGGAGATGGGAAGTACAGTGCCGGCACTCTAAAGGAGGGTGTTAATGTTGCAGTTTTAAAACTGTAGTGTAAGCACCCTTTCTGGCAAGACAGTGATGGAGTGAATGATGATGAAATTTTTTCTTTCGGGCCACCCTGCCTTGGTGGGAATCGCCGATGTGTTAATATAAAAAAAATAACAAATTTTCACTTGTCTTATATAGCAAGGTGAGCGTTGCTATTTAATCCAAAATCGCAAGTTTTACCTAATCGGCACGACCTATATATTATTGTAACCACGAACGAGTGGTATTGATCAATAACTACACTGCACTAGCCAGGTCAAACCCATGATGCTTTGGCCCGCCTCATGGTGAGGAAAACACATGACGCTCTAGTCCACTGAACCACACAATCCTTTTGTGTGGTTCAGTGGACTAGAGCGTCATGTGTTTTCGCTCACTATGAGACGGGCCAAAGCATCATGGGTTCGACCCCTGGCTTGTACAGTGTAGTTTATATAAATATATATATATATATATATATATATATATATATATATATATATATATATATATATATATATATATATATATATATATATATAACATATAGAGAGGTACCACCTCTAGAACTTGCGGGGGACCTCATCCTCAGAGAAGACAATAAACGTACCTCAGGGAAAACTCGAGGTTCTCCCCGGAGCTGTTAGAATATTTTCTTCTCCTACCACTCCCTATATATATTGAATGAGTGCTTTATTAATAGGCAAAATACATTGACAGAAAACACAAACATTAACATAAATACATTGGTACAATATATCAAAGATTATGAATCTCGTCCAGCTCCTCCGAAGCCGGACGCGAGCCCAGTACGCAGCATGCATTTCTCCTCTGGATGGCCACGCTGAGGTGCTGGAACATGAAAGTGGTTGCCCTTGGGTCCCTGGTGGTGTCGAGTCTGGAACCCAGTTCTTTAAGGAAACGTGCTGCATTTCCCCCCCATGATCCCAAGGTCTCTGATCCCACTGGGACAAATTGATACTGTTAGCTTATGTACTTGCCGATCTTGTACTCCTCCCTGTGGTCAGCAGCTCCTCCCTGTCGCTCGACACTGTGATGGCTATAGGTGTCAGCCAGTGTCGACACAGGTATAATCCCATGCTAAAGCTTGCCATTCTTCCAGAATAGATGGTGTTCCATCGGGGCGGTTTGCTGGGTTGGTTGTGGGCATTGTTGGCTGCTAGTGATCGAGGCTCTCTCTCGGCTGGGCATCCAGCTGTACCAAGGGTTCTCTTTATGATGTCATTGACTTCATTGTGTCTTGCATGCCAGCCCTTGGTTTTGGAACAGTTAAGACCATGTAGACCATATTGGTCGGCTTGCGCATCGCCGCAAACACACGTATATTCCGTGTGAATTGGGGCAGCAAGGCGCAGAACCACTGCAATACGAAGGGTCTTAGGGTCGAGGCGTGTTCCCATGGCCGAAATGGGAACTATTGGGAGGAATTCCCCAGAGTGATGTGCACTCACAGCTAGGAGACGGGCAGTCTCCCTGTCTGATGATACAGCCCTATGCATGTTGGCAAGTATCTTTTCAGTGATGGGGCCATCCCAGCTTGACTATTTGTAGGCCAGTTCTTCACTAGGTTTTGGTGTTGGAGCAGCAAGAGTCTCCCATTCAGTGACAGCACTGGTGTAGCTACGGTCCTGTATTCCTGCTGAATCACTGAGGTTGTCTGGAAGAATTTGTTTTATTAGCTCATTTGATGCTATGGAAGAGGATAAGAAAGCTGGTAGGGCAATCTGGGAGGATTTGCGTACTCCCTGCCCCCCAAGCCTGACTGGAAGTGAGGCTTGCAACCACTGTCCATCTTCGAGGGAAAGATTCAATACACTCTAGCATGGTCTTGAGGAGAGAGTCATATTCCTTGAGTTTCGGACTGCTGAAGGCTGGGGAGCATCTCAGGAAGTACTTAAGTTTTGGGATTGACAGGCACCTGGTGAGTAGGTAGAAGGCATCATGTGTATCGATGTCTTTCATCCTGCCTTCCATCGTCCTGAGGTTTGAGATTTTTTTCCAGGACCAGATCGATGGCATTGGGCCCAAGAGGAGCACCAAGGAGAGTGCTGTTGGCTGGATCAATGGCTCGTGCCCCGGGTAAAACAGCCCTTATGTTCTGGATCATCTGTGGATTGGTAGAAACTATTTCACATTTGGTGGGGTTTAAAGATAGGTCCAGGCTCTCTACCATATCTTTAATTTTCCTGATGTCCCCTAAGAGAGATTCTGTAGTGCCAGCTAGGGTGCCATCATCCAAGAACCAGATATTGAGCTCACTGGACAGCGCTTCTGTGACTTCCTTGATGACTAGACAGAATAGAAAGGGGGCGAGAGGGTCCCCCTGTTGCACACCCTCACACGAGTCAATTTCATGGTCCCCAAACAATAGTTTAGAAGCCACACTATAACACGATTCTATGAAACTGCTTGGAGAGGAGCATCCCTTCTGACTGAGTTGAAGCATTGGCAAAGTCCAATATATATATATATATATATATATATATATATATATATATATATATATATATATATATATATATATATATATATATATATATATATATATATATATGAAAAAAGATCACAGTAAACAGGTGATATCAAAATATGCAAGACAACCACTATGAAAAAAAAAAAAGAATTCCAAGCGCTTTCGTGACTACTCACACATTATCAAGGAACTATAAAAGGAAACATGACAAGAAGGCTATATAAGGGGCGAGACTACACTCACAGTCACATCACACTAACAAAGACTACACCTCACAGTAGCGTAACATCTCACGACTCTGTGAAGAGGAACATAAGAAAGGACCTGAAACTCTTCCCAAGAATTAAGATTAGTCCAATTTATCATTAAATTCTTCCCAAATTTTATTAATTTTAAATGAATCCAATTTATATAAACCAAAAGAAATATTCATATTATTTTCAAAACTGATTTTAATGAAACATGATTCTATTATATTCCTCTCAACCATGGACTTGCTTGATACAACCTTCTCAGCATTTTGAAAATCAATTGGATGGTTAAAATCTCTCACATGAATAAATAGAGCATTAGAATCTTGTCCAGTTCTAATGCTATATTTATGTTGTTTTAATCTTAGTTCAAGACTTTTACCGGTTTGACCGTAATAAACTTTATCGCATATTTTACAGGGAATCTTATAGACACATCCGTCAGCATTTTGGGGGGAATTTTTTATCAAAAGTCTTTTTACTGTATCAAGATCTTTAAATACAACTTTGATGTTAAAATTCTTAAGAAAGGAAGGCATATCAACCAAGTTTTTATGGTAAGGGAGAACCAACATATTTTTGGTTGAATAAGGTTGGTTGTCCCTTTTTGGATTGTAAAAAGTATTCCTAGCTATTTTAAAAGATTTATCAATTATGTTTCTTGGGTATTTTAAATCATTAGCTATTTCATAAATTTTAGAGATTTCTTCATCTATGAACTCTGGACTACAAATACGTAAAGCTCTCAAAAACATTGAAGAAAAAACCGACACTTTAACTCTATCTTGATGTGAAGAGTAATAGTGTACATAGGAACAATTATTTGTAGGTTTTCTGTAAATTTTGAATTTAAAATCAATGTTACCCTTAATAATAAACACATCTAGGAAGGGCAATGAGTTATTTACTTCGAATTCAACAGTAAAATTTATAGAATGAGCTAAGCTATTTAATTTAACAAGTAAATGGTTTAGGTCTACATTCTTAGGCATAAGGCACAAAATATCATCAACATATCTATACCACTTAGCTCTATTGGAAAGGATTGTGTTAAGCAATCTTGTTTCGAAAAATTCCATATATAAGTTACTAAGAACAGGTGAAAGAGGATTTCCCATTGCCATACCAAACTTCTGAGTGTAAAACTCATCATTAAATACAAATTTTGCATCAACAATACAAAGTTTAATGATAGTAAGAACTGGTTAATTATGATTTACCATTGCCAGTTCCTACTATCATTAAACTTAATAAACTTTGTATTGTTGATGCAAAATTTGTATTTAAAGATGAGTTTTACACTCAGAAGTTTGGTATGGCAATGGGAAATCTCTTTCACCTGTTCTTAGTAACTATATATGGATTTTTCGAAACAAGAAATATATATATATATATATATATATATATATATATATATATATATATATATATATATATATATATATATATATATATATATATATATATATATTATCAGCAGGAAATCAATAATTACAGAATAATTGTTAAACAATGACGTTATCTATATTCCCTCAGCAATGGTGTGAATCATAGACCTAATGACTTGTGTGATATCGAAGGAAATATATTATTATAATTAGTAAGTAAGTAAGTAAGTTTATTCAGGTATACACAAATACATTTACATAGTTTATCATACATAGCAGCATATGTGTAGAGAACCCAGGATAACCCAAAAAGTCAGAGTGACTTATTTCCATTGGGGTCATTTTAGTACCTTAATATTATACATTGTAAAATATATATGTTATTATATTATAAAGGATATATGTATACTAGGAATAAGGTAAAAATAGCTATTTACATTCACATGTGTGTTAGTTAAAAAATAAAAAATCATTCTCCTCCCTTTCTGTCGCTACATTCATTAGGTACCTTTTGGCTCTCTTCTTGAACTGGCTCATGCTATGACTGCCTTTGTAAGAATTATTATTATATAAATAATAATAATAATAATAATAATTTTCATTACCATTAATTCACGTTAAATAAATGTCTGTATACATCTTCTGGACGGCTTCAGTATTTATTGACTAACGTATCTTGTGGTCAGGATAATACCTGTTATGTTTACACTAATAACCTGGGCATAGGAGAATGAAACTTATTGCGACTCAGGGCCTCCGATTGGACCGATTGCTCCCAGTTGGGCCCAGCGCCTAAGGGGCCCCGCGCCTAAGGGGCCCCGCGCTAGAGTGTAATCTACTCTCGGCTTGTCAAGTTAACACAACAACACGAATAAAAAAAAAGTCAGTCACTAAAGCAAGTGGTATTGTAACTATGTACTTTTCAGAGGTGATATGCTTACTGGTATGCTATTTTATATTAAAATGTAGCTTACATCTGTTTGGTCAATTAACTCGCATGTATTTTTTTAAGCGCACAGTTTGATTGCTTTCCATATATGGGGCTCACCAAAATTGTTCCCAGTTGGGCCCCGCACCTCCTGAGGGCGGCTCAGGCCGACTCTTAGGACGAATCTGTTTTACTTCCTGCTACTTGGGTGCGTCCTTCCCTCTGGCTTCGCACCGTAGATGATTTCTTTGCTCTTTGACCCCATAACTCTAGTCTGTTCCAACCATTTCTCATTTAACTTAACAATCTTGCTCCTTCCATCAAATTCAAAGATAAATGGGAATCTAGCTCTCTGTTTCCTTTCCTTTATGTACATGTCCATCGCTCGGCTAGGGCTTTTCTTTTTCCATTTATCGCAGGCATGTACATTTAATACGTTTCTTACCATGTTCTCTGTCAAGAAAAGTGCTATTATTTCTTTCTTTCTTTGTGCCTTCTACATTTGTGACCCTCAGTTTCTTGACTCTGAAATTTACACTCTTCGTGATTTGTTCTCTCGCCTTTGCTACTCTTACGATTTCATAAACTATTCCTACACTTGCTAAACTTTTTTCTCTCCATTCTCTCCAAAACTTTATACTCCTATATTTCCAGTTTCTGGCTTTGTCTCTGTAGATGTCTCTCTTTCTCACTACATTGTCAAATGTTCCAGTCTCCAGAACACTCGTGACCTGACCTGTTCTTACCTCTTCCCCTTACATCTTCTCGTTTCTTTTATTTGCTTTGCCTTTCCTATCTATGAGCTTCTCCCCTAGGTTGTTGTTCTTCCCACTTGGACTAGTTGATCTCCTGAGGTGTTTCTTCTTTTATTCTCTTGTACTTAGACTGCCCCCACTGCTACTACTACTACTACTACTACTACTACTACTACTACTACTACTACTACTACTATTGCTTCGCTAAAACTCCACTCTCTGTCCCTTGTCACAACCACTACTCCCTTCTTATTGCCACCACTGCCACTGTTGCACTCAATTTACTACTAATACTAGTAGTACTAATACTAGTAGGCCTAGTATTAGTCCCATCACAGTTAATAACTATTAGAACAATCACTGCCTAAGATTTCTAGAGCGATCACTGTCTTTGACTACTAGAGTAATCACTGTTTTTGACTACTAGAGTAATCACTGTCTTTGACTACTAGAGTAATCACTGTTTTTGACTACTAGAGTAATCACTGTCTTTGACTAATAGAGTAATCACTGTCTTTGACTACTAGAGTAATCACTGCTTTTTCTACATAAACAATAGCTCCCATAAATATGAATTACTGCAAAAATCACTAGGCAAGTGCTAGTCCAATCATTAACTATCTACCAAGAGCTAGGTTAACCATTAACTTCAGAAATTACCGATTTTACAATTCAGCTCTTACAAATACTGTTCAGACATTGACTACCAAGAAACTAACACTGTCTTAACTATTAGCTACCATAGTAGTCGCTGCACTCACATAAATCCTTAAGTAAGATATATTCATCGTCTTTGTATGGTTAATTATCTTCAAATTTGATAAAACACAGTAATCCAGAAAAAAAAATATTACAGTTGAGTCTGGTGGGAGGGAAGTGGGAGAGAAGGGGAGAGTGAAGAGTCTGGTGGGAGGGAAGTGGGAGAGAAGGGGAGAGTGAAGAGTCTGGTGGAGGGAAGTGGGAGAGAAGGGGAGAGTGAAGAAATTACCTGTACAACTGCGTCATGATGTTATTGTCAAATGATGAATTGAACGATATATCTGTGTTATTGCTGTATAATGGGAACGGGCTGTTTGTTTCTCGTGGGAAAGCGTTCTGTTTTTTCAGTTGTTTTTATTAATGGGACGAAAGAGTTATAAGAGGTTCCAAAATTTTGCTTGTTTGTGGTCATCTTGAGTGCTGGGAGGATGTTTCTTTTGCATGTGAGGGAAGTTGTATTGAATGATGTGAATGGAGGAGGTTGCTGAGTATAAAGTGGTGATCTTGATATAACTGATAAGCGACAGTTATCTTGAAATAATGGGGAGGTGGCAATGATGTTGATGTAACGAAGTTGTGGAAGTAATACCGATAAAATGGAATGGAAGCAGTAATCTTGATATAATGAGGTGGAAGCAGTGATGTCAGTGAATATGGATAGTGTTCTTCCTACATGGGAGAAAAGGCATTGAAGGAGGTAGTGCTCACATTATTAAGCGCAGTGTCTTTCCTTCCTGGAGTCCGGGAATGAAGGTTCTTGATATATGTCTTCTAATTTCAGAAATAAGTAATGATAAATGGTATGCTATTAACTGGTTAACTTACAATGATGAAGTCTCGCACTATCACCAGGACACTTCTTAATACAAATCATCAGAAATCACAGCTATTGATTCTAGAACAGTCACTGCCTTTGACTGCTAGAGCACTCACTACCCTTGACTGCTAGAACACTCACTGCCTTTGATTGCTAGAGCAATCACTGCCATTGACTACTAGAGAAATGACTGACTTCGAATACTAGAGCAATCACAGCTTTTTCTTGCTGGAGCAATCACTGACTTTAACTAGGAATTATATATGGGCTGCCATTAGTTGTTTAACTCACAATAATGGCGTCTCCTATCACCAGGACACTCACTACTACAAATCATCACTACTACAAATCATCAGTAATCGCTGCCCTTGTCTATTTCTACCTTAAATGGTGCCTATGTTAACCTTCCTGTGATGTATAAATATACCTAGTTGGATGAATCTTATTGTAGCCAGCTGGCCCAGTGGCTAGCGCGTCGGTCTGGAGTTTTATGACTCTCTGACCATGGGTTCTAACCCAGCCTGTGGTATGCATTTTTTTTCCAGCTTAAATACACTGATCTTAGTTGAGGTCTTCATATACGTTATTCATGACGAAGAAAAACACGAATTTAGGTGAGATAAAAGTTTTGTCCCCTCTGTTTTCTTTCAATTTATTTTCATGTATCTTGGTCTAAAGCTGGGTCTTTAGCGATTCTGAAAACCTTTACCAACTATTTTCCAATATTTGGAGAGAATTGACAAATTCACTGAAACAACGAGATCACAGGATTATGAAGAAAGCAAGCCAGCTCATATTCAATGTTTACTGAAAGGCAACATTTTATTAACAAGTAAATTCCACAAATACTTTACCCAAGAATGGAAATGAAAAAAATATAACAAAGAATTTGCATTGTTTTCATTCACATAAACCAAAGAGACATTAACAGATTACCAGGTGGTCACTCCTCCAGTGCCGTCACCCAGGTGGTCACTCCTCTAGTGCCGTCACCCAGGTGGTCACTCCTACAGTACCGTCACCCAGGTGGTCATTCCTCCAGTGCCGTCACCCAGGTGGTCACTCCTCCAGTGCCGTCACCCAGGTCGCCACTCCTCCAGTACCGTCACCCAGGTGGTCACTCCTCCAGTGCCGTCACCCAGGTGGTCACTCCTCCAGTGCCGTCACCCAGGTGGTCACTCCTCCAGTGCCGTCACCCAGGTGGTCACTCCTCCAGTGCCATCACCCAGGTGGTCACTCCTCCAGTGCCGTCACCCAGGTGGTCACTCCTCCAGTACCGTCACCCAGGTGGTCACTCCTCCAGTACCGTCACCCAGATGGTCACTCCTCCAGTGCCGTCACCCAGGTGGTCACTCCTCCAGTGCCGTCACCCAGGTGGTCACTCCTCCAGTGCCGTCACCCAGGTGGTCACTCCTCCAGTACCGTCACCCAGGTGGTCACTCCTCCAGTGCCGTCACTCAGGTGGTCACTCCTCCAGTGCCGTCACCCAGGTGGTCACTCCTCCAGTGCCGTTACCCAGGTGGTCACTCCTCCAGTGCTGTCACCCAGGTGGTCACTCATCCAGTGCCGTCACCCAGATGGTCACTCCTCCAGTGCCGTCACCCAGGTGGTCACTCCTCCAGTGCCGTCACCCAGGTGGTCACTCCTCCAGTGCCGTCACCCAGATAGTCACTAAATTGAAATCTGAGTAAATGGAAACCAAAATGAATTTAATAACAAATTATTATTCATCTCTGTTTTACTTTTTTTTTTGGTAATTATTAATAAATAATCGCTTGAAAGAAAAAATCCCGTAACATATTGTATTTTAAAATAGTGAAGGAGTTCAAAGGAAGAGACTTATTAACACATTTGAGGAAAAAAAAATAGAGATTAATAATCAGTAAGATACAATAGTGGGGAGATGTTCAATGGGTAGGAGAATTTCCTGGGGAGATGAAGGGATTGTTTTGAGGTGCTAAATGTTATGGAGAAAGGGAGTAGTGATGTGATACATTGGGCAGGGAGGTATAATATCATGTTAGGAGGAGGAGGAAGAGCCACATGTGAATATTGGGGATGTGTCTGAAGCAGTAAGTAGCATGAAGGGAATGAAACAGCTGAGACATATGGGATGAGAATAGAAATGTTCAAAGAAAGTTTGAATAACGTATTCGGGTGGTTGGTGAATTTGTTCAGTATATGCATGAAAGAAACGAAGGTACATAAGGAAGGAGTAAGGAAAAAACTGGCAAGTGTCATTGAAAGAAATATAGGGGAACAATCATGTTAAGAATACGGGGTTAATTGTATGACTGAATTATTAGGAACCTCCAAAAGAGACCTGAAGCGGTTGCTTGATTTTTCCTTAATTTTTGCCCATAAGAAGAGGTAGTCTCATGTAATTGTCTTCAAATTTTGCATGCTGGTGTACAATAACTAGGGTACGATTACTGTTACTATTGGCATTTACAGGTTCTACGGGACCTCTACGGGTTTAACGCTTCCCCTGATTAAAATGAAACCATTCTGAATGACGTCACTCATTAACAGCTGATGCTTCTATTGAAAAAGGTTAAATATTTCTCTGAGTTTAGGCTGGATTGGTGCATTTTTATTTTTATGTAACAACTGCAGAATGCATCATCTGGTCGCCTTCAACCTTAAAATGCTGATATGTTTTCCTCATTCGAAGCTCCTCTTTGATTTTAGGTTGTTCATTCTTGTCGTGTAAGTTATTTTTAACAAATTAATTTCCATGAAAAAAACAAAACTGGAGATAATCTCATCTGATCAGAATTCAGTAAATGTAATTTTTATGTGACCACAGCATCTGTGTCCCCTCAAGACCATAATAATGAAAAAAATGTTATGTAATTAAGCTTAAATAATAATTAGTTACTTTCTTAATTTGCCATTTGCTTACTTGCTCAGTTATTCCTCAAAATGATGATCAGTCTTACTGAGAGAACAATTATAACTGAGTTTGATCTACGGGAAGATCCCAGTTTTCCTTGTTATTAGAGGAATTAGTAAAAATGAAATCAAGTTTTTCTTGTAATAATTTCCTGAATGCCTCATCTGATTTAAAATGCTAATGATGATAGACTGAAAATACATCATTTAATAAAAAAAAAAGGCAAAATACCGTGACTGGAACTGACTACTATCACTACTACTACTACCACTACTACCACCTCCAACACTTCCTCTCTTGCTCCCGTCCCTGTCTGCTGGCCTCTATATATATACTCTCTTCTCTCCTTTGTGTTAGTTTGACTTTGTAAATGGTCCAAGTCGGACCGAAACGTCGTCGTTAGCTCCTCTCTTCTATGTGTGGATTATTTGTGTAATACATCATTTGACTGGCAACGGACTGAAGGTGATGGTGTATTTCCGGAAATTCGCCTATTTGAGGCAACAACAGATTACTTGGTCAGTTTGGTTTCAGAGTTGGTGTTTCTTAGTGGAAGTCTGTAATTAGTTGCAAGTTGATTTTATCTTAATAAATTTTATTGAAGAAATTGGTATATTAGATTCCATTTGAAAACTTGTGAGTACCTCTTCTGATATTTTTAAAATCTTCACCATGAAGAGCACTGTGGCACAGTTAAGAACATAAGAACATAAGAAAGGAGGAACACTGCAGCAGGCCTGTTGGCCCATACTAGGCAGGTCCTTCACAATCCATCCCTGGGATTACTCAGTACTGGAGTTCCTTGGATCGTACAGCAACGAAATACATCTATTTTTTTTTGTTAGTCACATATTTTTGTATGTAATTCATTCATAACAAGAAGTATTATCTGATTGTCTTCAAATTCATAGCGCTGATGAACATAATAATTAGGTCGAGATTCATGCAACCATTGGCATATGTAGGTATCCTGTGACTAAAAACGTAGAGCGTTTTCCAAGATTCCTGGAAAGAGTCTAATAGGTATAAAGCCTCTGTTGCAAGTCATCAATGGCAAGATTGAAACTGAGGTAACTTCACTCTTGCCAATTTCATGTATAAAATAGAGAGAACATTTCTGTCTCCGTTAAATCACGTTAAATTTATTTGAGTCAACCTAAGTAGAATTGCTTTGTTATTAATAGTTGAGGCTTCTTAGAGACAGAATAATGTCCATTAGGTTATTTTTTCCAGTATTTTGTTAATATACTAAATTAGTGAAAAAAACTAGAAATGGTTGGAATGAATGCGATACATGGAGACGCCTCTTCTGGTGGTTACACATGTTCATCCCTAATATGATTTCCCTAAGCCAAGGTTCTCTTTGTTATACATAAATAAATGACGACGTTTCGGTCCTAATTGGGTTATTTGTGTATTGTTCCAGTCACGGTAAGTTTATTTAGGTACATAAATACAACTACACAAATTATTATACATAAGTAACATATGTAAAATTATCTTGGATAACCCAAAAAGTCAGACAAAGTGAATTATTTTCACTGGGGTCCTTGTACGGTATAATGCCTTTATATTAGTTTTCTTTGTTACTGAGTTGCATAAGTCCCATTTTCCTAATATATTATATTAAGTAAATTATGATTGATTTCTACTCAGTAACTATGGAATACCTCATCTGATCGGCTTCAAATTACTAAGGAGGAGCATTCAGGAAGATGGATCACCACCTGTTGCTTTACATTGTGAAGGTGAAATTTTGATATATTACAGAAATAGTTAGACAAAACAAAATTGAGATCAATTACTGGAAGAAGCCTTTCCTGATAAACATTAATCTTTCAGTGTAACAACTTAACAGGATCATAAACTGTCTGGGAACGTCTTTATCTGACTGATACTGACTAATTAACTATTATTTTATTCAAACTCCACTGAGTAAATATCAGCCATACCACATTTGGGATATAATAGTGGACAGACTTTTCTGACCAGACTGTCTATAACTATACATAGGTGCCCACTTAATATTACCATGAAACACTGGTAAGTGAAAACTGGTATACATTACAATAATGTATACTGACGGAGCCTGCTTTTTGACCCCAGTCACACAGGTTCCTCCAAATACCTGAGTGTTTAAGACAAATTGCGTAATTTTCCTATCAATGCTGAGACGATTGCTGAGTTCTTGTGGTGATTCAGTGAACAGGGTCTTACTTGAAGTGCGTGATGGTATCCATGTTTCTCAGGAAACTTATATGGGAATTCCTATAGAGTTTATGGCCTTATACTAAGATTACTTTGATACACTATGCGATTCATGTCTCAGCACCCCACGACCTGTATCGTGACTGTCTTGGATACCCGAGATTCAGAGCCCTTCTAGATGATTAGTCTCGCACTATGTCTAATGAGCAAATACCTACTGTACATGCGGTTTATGGTTCATGTTGCATATTTTCTAACTCCTAATACCTAGCAGTAAATAGGTACCCGGTGTAATAAAAACACAGTAAGATAGACATTCAAATGGAAAGTTAATTTTCTGCTTACTACTTGTCATTATTAAGGAGTGTCATTTATTATTATTTTTCAACTTACCCGCCGTGTCCCACCGAGGCAAGGTGACCAATAAAGAAAAACAAAAGTTTTTTGTATTAAAGTTAGTAATTTATACAGGAGAAGGGGTTACTAACCCCTTGCTCTCTGCATTTTAGTCGCCTTGTAAGACACGCATGGCTTACGGAGGAAGAATTATTTTCCACTTCCCCATGAAGTTATTATTATTATTTATTTGTAGTATTTTTATTTTATTATTATTATTTTTTATGATTATTAATTTTATTATTATTATTATTATTATTATTATTATTATTATTATTATTATTATTATAACTGTGAATTTTTTATCTCTAATGTTGGTCTTGTGTACAGGATGTTATTTTACACAATATCATTAACTTATATTAATGCAAATCTCTTCAGGAATGAAAACAGGAATATATATATATATGTCGTGCCGATTAGGTAAAACTGGTCAATTAGCAAGAACTCATTTAAAATTAAGTCCTTTCTAAAATTTTCTCTTATACATTTAAAGATATATTTTTTTCATTTATGTTAATGTAAGAATTTATAATTTTGTACCAAGAGAAACTTTGAAAACCTACCTAACCTTATTACAACAAGCGCAATTTAATTTAGCCAAACCCAACTAAATATATTTTAGATACGTTAACATTAATTTAATAATAAACAAACACAATGAAATATATTTTTTTCGTTATGTTCAGAATGATTTTGGCGAAATTATTGCATACACAAATTTTCACTTGTCTTATATGGCAAGGTGAGCGTTGCTATTTAAGCGTTGCTAAGTGTGGGTTTCCCACACTTAGGCTCCTCAGCTGGCGCTGAGGAGTGGTTGTGACTCTCCCATGGGTCGTTATCGTGAGTCTTCTCCTGTGTTGGCTTTTACTATTTACCGATATTTTTCGAATGTGAGTACGAACAAAGTTTCCGCTATGTTTCATTCACCCTGCTTTCATTTTCAGAAGTATTTGGAACACTATCTCGCTCCAGGTGTCCTTGATTTGTCTGTAGCAGTTGGGTACACATGCTCCTGTCGTCTCCTGGCTTTTTCTTCACTTTTGAGTGATCTTTCTTGATTTTGTTTATCCTTACACATGTCAAAGTGCGCAAGGGAATTCTTGTGGATTTACCTCTTAATGATCTTTTTTACGATGGATTTAACTGTCTGGTGGATTGTTGCAGAATGTCCATGTCCTAATTCCTTGCTGTCCAGAGCTTGTCCCCAAATTTGACTGTTGTTGGATATCCTACTGTGATGAAGGAACATCTATTAGTATATAAGTTTATCTTACACCTCTGTCTGCTTATTCGTAATACTGTGATGTTAACCAACTGCTGATCTCATCCCAGGGTTGGTGTTAGTATATATTTGCTAGAGCTCAACTTTGATATCTCTTAGTTTATAAATTCCCACTATATGGAATAAAAGCCCAAAAATAATAGACCAAACATATAAAAGGTGATAAATTAGAATATGTATAGTTCCACCACGAAAATTTTCTGCATCATTTATAAACTCTGTAAAACTTAAGAAACTGTTAAGTTTCTCTATTATGGAGTCTTTTCCTTGATGACTAAGAACAAATAACTCAGCTACAGTAGTTCTAAGTTATTAAACATAAAGCTATTGATAATAAAAGACCAACATTATGTATAACATGTACTTCATTAAACAACACACCCTCTTCGTGTTACCGTATTCTGATAACACTCAGACCCTCTAACACTAACACCATTCATGACATACTTGTGCTACAAGAAACTAACAGAGTTTCTTTGCAATCTTTTCATTATATAATGCGGCAAACACAATGATGCAGATTCAACATCATATTGCATTTATAAACAAAATAAATTTCGATGAAGAAGGTAACAGAACCCCAATTACACGATTAACATGGCTGATTGAGATCTTTGTCAGTGTAATTGCTGCCTTTGTGCTGTAAAGACGCGACCGATTTAGACCGATTTAGATCCCAGAGATAAATAAACACTTGTGTACTTCCTCGTTATGTTAGCTCCGCTAAACGTAATGAATATACCAACAGTTCTTATTTTAGTTGAGACAGATATTCAAGTAAAGTCATGTTATAGATATATTTTTGAAGAAAACAAGGAAATGTTATATGAGGTTGTGATGAATGAAAGAGCGTAACACTGTTTAGTCAGTGTAAGGGGAGGAGAGCTCATCATCACAACTGTGATATAGTCCAGAATTAAGTTTTGGCAAACTTTTACACTAGAATAAATGGAATTATACCAGGAGAATTTGCAGGAATTAACCACGTAACATTAATCATAATTTTTGACGGGTAAGCGTAACTAAACCTTGTAATCCCTAAACAGATCCAGAGGGAAAACCCCAGTTTGTCCAGCGCAATACCCAGGGAAGAACCCTAGACAGTACCGGTGGGAGATTCCACTGTAAGAACACACAAAAAACTCAATTTTGCTGTAGAAGTTAGTATACGAGAAGGTTATATGAATACCTGGCATAAGCGGAAAATTTCCCCATTAATCGAATAGGCGATATTGGCCTTTTCGGCAAATGGTTTTCTTGCAAAAAAAAAAAAATGAAAATTAACCTTTCCAAATAATTCCTTTGCGGAAACTAAGACCATTTTTTTAAGTGACAATGACATAAAAAAAGTATATTTAAGATTATTTAACATAATAACAAATTACATTTCGTTATGATCACATTGAATTTGCCGGAGATATAAGTGAAACAAGTTCTCACTCTGGCTAGTGTACAGAAAACTGTCTTGCCAAATACACCAAACTCACCTGGTCGAGTTATATTACACGACTTATATATATATATATATATATATATATATATATATTTTATATATATATATATATATATATATATATATATATATATATATATATATATATATATATATATATATATATATATATATATATATATATATGCAAAAAGATCACAGTAAATAGGTGATATCAAAATATGCAAGACAACCACTATGAAAAAATAGAATAATTCACAAGCGCTTTCGTGACTACTCTCATTATCAAGGAACTATAAAAGGAAACATGACATTAGTGTGATGTGACTGTGAGGTGTATTCTGCCCCTTTATAAGCCTTCTTGTCATGTTTCCTTTTATAGTTCCTTGATAATGTGAGTAGTCACGAAAGCGCTTGGAATTCTTCTATTTTTTCATAGTGGTTGTCTTGCATATATATATGTCGTGCCTAATAGGTAAAACTGGTCAGTTAGCAAGAACTCATCTAAAATTAAATCCGTTCTAAATTTTTCTCTTATACGTTTGAAGATATATTTTTTCATTTATGTTAATGTAAGAATTTATAATTTTGTACCAAGAGGAACTTTGAAAACCTACCTAACCTTATTACAACAAGCGCAACATAAATATAGCATTAGAACTGGACAAGATTCTAATGCTCTGGAAAAATAAACACATAAGCAGTATAATGTGATCCTTTATTGACAACGTTTCGCCCACGCAGTGGGCTTTATCGAGTCACAGACAGATCTGTCTGTGACTCGATAAAGCCACTGCGTGGGCAACGTGTCAATAAGATCACATTATACTGCTTATGTGTTTATTTTTCCATTGTGTCGTATTTTATACCATTTATTTCCATTCTAATGCTCTATTTATTCATGTGAGAGACTTTAACCATCCAATTGATTTTCAAAATGCTGAGAAGGTTGTATCAAGCAAGTCCATGGTTGAGAGGAATATAATAGAATCATGTTTCATTAAAAACAGTTTTGAAAATAATATGAATATTTCTTTTGGTTTATATAAATTGGATTCATTTATAATTAATAAAATTTGGTGATGGACCAGGTTCTCCAGTACCCTGGTGATGGACCAGGTGCTTCGGCTCCCTCAGTAACCTGGTGATGGACCAGGTGCTTCGGCTCCCTCAATACCTTGGTGATGGACCAGGTGCTTCGGCTCCTTCAGTACCCTGGTGATGGACCAGGTGCTTCGTCTCCCTCAGTACCCTGGTGATGGACCAGGTGCTTCGGCTCCCTCAGTACCCTGGTGATGGACCAGGTGCTTCGGCTCCCTCAGTACCCTGGTGATGGACCAGGTGCTTCGGCTCCCTCAGTACCCTGGTGATGGACCAGGTGCTTCGGCTTATTCAGTGCCCTGGTGATGGACCAGGTGCTTCAGCTCCTTCAACGCCCTGGTGATAGATCATGTGCTTCGGCATATTCAGTGCTCTGGTGATGGACCAGGTGCTTCAGCTCCTTCAGTACCCTATTTTATAGTGCCCTGATTATCAAAGCATATTCCATGGATGGAGTAGGTGGGTTGGGTAGGAGTTTTTGTTTGTGGGATTGGTTTTGGGTTTTGCCTAGTGTGGATCAGTTGGCTTGATGCAGTGTTCCTTATTTCTGTGTTCTTGTGAGTGAGAGGGGTTGTGAGTGAGAGGGGTTTTGAGTGAGAGGGGTTGTGAGTGAGAGGGGTTGGTGCTGAACGGGACTTGCACAGTTGTTGAGGAGGGGGAGGGGTGTTGTAGGGGCTTCTTGCTTGGATGGCGATGGGGATTGGTTGCACAAATGTTTTTGTTGGTGGGTTGGTTTTGATATGGACCTGCCAAGTATGGGCCAGTAGGCCTGTTGCAGTGTTCCTCCTTTCTTATGTTCTTATGTTCTTAAGAATTTAATGATAAATTGGACTAATCTTAATTCTTGGGAAGAGTTTCAGGTCCTTTCTTATGTTCCTCTTCACAGAGTCGTGAGATGTTACGCTACTGTGAGGTGTTGTCTTTGTTAGTGTCATGTGACTGTGAGGTGTATTCTGCCTCTTTATAAGCCTTCTTCTCACGTTTCCTTTTATAGTTCCTTGATAATGTGAGTAGTCACGAAAGCGCTTGGAATTCTTCTATTTTTTCATATATATATATATATATATATATATATATATATATATATATATATAACATGCAAGAACTTGTACGTCTTTCTACTTCTACTTACACTTAGATCACACTACACGTGCATGTACACATTTGTGTATACACACTCATCTGAGTTTTCTTTGATTTTATCTTAACAGTTCTTGTTCTTATTACTTGTCCTTTCATATTCATGGGGAAGTGGAATAAGAATCTTTCCAACGGAAGCCATGCGTGTTGTAAAAGTCAACTAAAATGCCGGGAGCAATGGGTTAGTAACCTCTTTTCCCGTATAGATTACTAAAAAGAAAAAGAAGAAAACCGTCAAAGTGGGATGTATGAATGTGCGTGGTTGTTGTGCGAATGATATGAAAGAGATGATTGTAGATGTTATGAATGAAAAGAAGCTGGATGTCCTGGCTTTAAGTGAGACGAAGCTGAATGGGTACGAGAATTTCAGTGGGGAGAAATAAATGGGATTAGTTCAGGGGTTTCAAATAGATTTAGAGCTAAAGAAGGCATTGTGCCTTTTTTGTTATTTAAGGAGTGGCAGTAATGTTAAATAATCAGTTATGGCAGGTAAAGAGGGAATATAAATGTATAAATTCAAGGATTATGTGGAGTAAAATAAAGGTTGGATGTGAAAAATGGGTTATAGTAAGTGTTTATGCACCTGGTGAAGAGAAAAGTGTAGAGGAGAGAGAGATTTTGAGAAATGTTGAGTGAGTGTGTGGGGAGTTTTGAACCAAGTGAGAGAGTACTTGTCGTTGGGGATCTTACTGCTAAAGTGGGTATAAATGGGTAAATTTGGGGTGCCAGGGTAAATGTAAATGGGGAGCTTTTAATTGAGCTATGTGTAGAAAGAGGTTTGGTAATAAGTAATACATATTTTATGAAGAAAGAGGATAAATAAGTATACAAGGTATGATATAACACGTAATGAAAGTAGTTTGTTAGATTATGTATTTGTGGATAAAAGGTTGATGGGTAGGCTTCAGGATGTACATGTTTATAGAGGGGCAACGGATATATCGGATTATTATTTAGTTGTAGCTACAGTTAGAGTAAAGGTAGATGGGACAAAAAGAAAATGGTAACAGCAAGTAGAGAGAGGTAAAAGTGTATAAACTAAGGGAGGAGGAAGTTAGGGTGAGATATAAGCAACTATTGGCAGAAAGGTGGGCTAGTGCAAGTATGAGTAGTGGGGGGGGGTTGAAGAGAGTTGATATAGTTTTTAAAATGCAATATTTGAATGTGGGACAAATGTTTGTGGCTATAGGAGGGTGGGTGCAGGAGGATAGAGGAGTGAGGTGTGGAATGAAGAAGTAAAGGGTGTGATAAAAGAGATAAAGGTAGCTTATGAGAGTTTTTTACAAAACAGAAGTGTTAATAGACGAGGAAAATATATGAAGAGTAAAAGAAAGGTGAAGAGAGTGGTAAGTGAGTGCAAAAGGAGAGCAGATGATTGAGTGGGAGAGGCTCTGTCAAGAAATTTTTACTGAAAACAAGAATTTTTTTTGGAGTTAGATAAACAAGTTAAGAAAGCCTAGGGAACGAATGGATTTGTCAGTTAAAACCAGAGTAGAGGAGTGAGTAGATGGGGAGCTGGAGGTATTGGGTAGATGACAGAAATATTTTGAGGAACTTTTAAATGTCAATGAAAAAAGGGAGGCGGTAATTTCATGTACTGGCCAGTGAAGGAGTGAAGAAGAGCAGGATGTGAGTGTGGGAGGTGCGTGAGGCATTACGTATAATGAAAGAGGTAAAGAAGCTGGAACTGATGGGATCATGACAGAAATGTTAAAATCAGGGGGGGATATAGTGTTGGAGTGGCTGATATTTTTGTTTAATAAATGTATGAAAGAGGGGAAGGTACCTAGGGATTTGCAGAGATCATGTATATAAAGGGAAGGGGGATAAAAGTGATTGTAAGAATTATTGGGGAATAAGTTTACTGGGTATACCTGGTAAAGTGTATGGCAGGGTTATTATTGAAAGAATTAGAGGTAAGACAGAGAGTAGGATTGCAGATGAGCAAGGAGATTTTAGAGTGGGTAGGGGATGTGTAGATCAAGTGTTTATATTGAAGCATATATGTGAACAGTATTTAGACAAGGGTAGGGAAGTTTTCTTTGCATTTATGGATTTAGAAAAGGCATATGATAGAGTGGATAGGGAGCAATGTGGCAAATGTTGCAAGTGTATGGAATAGGTAGTAAGTTACTGAAGGCTGTAAAGAGTTTTTATGAGGATAGTGAGGCTCAGGTTAGGGTGTGTAGGAGAGAGGGGGATTACTTCCCGGTAAAAGTAGGTCTTAGACATTGATGTGTAATGTCACCATGGTTGTTTAGTATATTTATAGATGGGGTTGTAAAAGAAGTAAATGCTAGAGTGTTGGGGAGAGGGGTGGGATTAAATTATGGAGAATTAAATGCAAAATGGGAGTTGACACAGTTACTTCTTGCTGATGATACTGTGCTTATGGGAGATTCTAAAGAAAAGCTGCAAAGGTTAGTGAACGAGTTTAGGAGAGTGTGTAAAGATAGAAAGTTGAAAGTGAACATAGATTAAAGTAAGGTGATGAGGGTATCAAACGATTTAAATAAAGAACAATTGGATATCACATTGGAGAGAGGAATTATGGAAGAAGTGAATTTTTTCAGATATTTGGGAGTTGACGTGTCAGCGGATGGGTTTATGAAGGATGAGGTTAACCATAGAATTGATGAAGGAAAAAAGGTGAGTGGTGCGTTGAGGTATCTGTGGAGACAAAAAACGTTATCCATGGAGGCAAAGAAGGGAATGTACGAAAGTATAGTGGTACCAACACTCTTATATGGTTGTGAAGCATGGGTTGCAAATGCTGCAGCGAGGAGGAGGCTGGAGGCAGTGGAGATGTCCTGTCTAAGGGCAATGTGTGGTGTAAATATTATGCAGAAAATTCGGAGTGTGGAAATTAGGAGGTGTGGAGTTACTAAAAGTATTTGTCAGAGGACTGAAGAGGGGTTGTTGAGTTGTTGGTCATTTAGAGAGAATGGATCAAAGTAGAATGACTTGGAGAGCGTATAAATCTGTAGAGGGAGGGAGGCGGGGTAGGGGTCGTCCTCGAAAAGGTTAGAGGGAGGGGGTAAAGGAGGTTTTGTGGGCAAGGGGCTTGGACTTCCGGCAAGCATGTGTGAGCGTGTTAGATAGGAGTGAATGGAGACGGATGGTTTTTGGGACCTGACTAGCTGTTGGAGTGTGAGCAGGGTAATATTTTGTGAAGGGATTCATGGAAACCAGTTAATTGATCTAGTTGGACTTGAGTTCTGGAAATGGGAAGTACAATGCCGGCACTTTAAGGGAGGGGTTTGAGATATTAACGGTTTGGAGGGATTTTCTGAACTGTCGTATCTTAGAGCCTCTGCAAAGACAGTGATTATGTGGATTTTCTTTCTTTTTGGTTCACCCTGCCTCGTTGGGAGACGGCCGACGTGTTGAAAAATAATAATATATATATATATATATATATATATATATATATATATATATATATATATATATATATATATATATATATATATATATATATATATATATATATATTGTGTGTGTGTGTGTGTGTGTGTGTACTCACCTATTTGTACTCACCTATTTGTGGTTGCAGGGGTCGAGTCATAGCTCCTGGCCCCGCCTCTTCACTGATTGCTACTAGGTCCTCTCTCCCTGCTCCATGAGCTTTATCAAACCTAGTCTTAAAACTATGTATGGTTCCTGCCTCCACTATGTCGCTTTCTAAGCTATTCCACTTCCTGACAACTCTATGACTGAAGAAATACTTCCTAACATCCCTTTGACTCATAGGAGTCTTCAACTTCCAATTATGACCCCTTGTTTCTGTGACCCTCTCTGGAACATCTTGTCTCTGTCCACCTTATCTATTCCTCGCAGTATTTTATATGTCGTTATCATGTCTCCCTAACCCTCCTGTCCTCTAGTGTCGTCAGGCCGATTTCCTTAACCTTTCTTCGTAGGACAATCCTTAGCTCTGGGACTAGTCTTGTTGCAAACCTTGCACTTTCTCTAATTTCTTGACGTGCTTGACCAGGTGTGGGTTCCAAACCGGTGCTGCATACTCCAGTATGGGCCTGACGTATATGGTATACAGAGTCTTGAATGATTCCTTAGTGAGGTATTGGGAAAGCTATTCTTAGGTTTGCCAGCCGCCCGTATGCTGCAGCAGTTATCTGATTGATGTGTGCCTCAGGAGATGTGCTCTATTATACTCACCCCAAGATCTTTTCTTTGAGTGAGGCTTGCAGTCTTTGGCCACCTAGACTATACTCTGTCTGCGGTCTTCTTTGCCCTTCCCGATATTCATGACTTTACATTTGGCAGGGTTAAATTCAAGGAGCCAGTTACTGGACCAGGCTTGCAGCCTGGGGCCAGGTCTCTTTGTAGTCCTGCCTGATCCTCGACTGATTTTATTCTTCTCATTAACTTCACATCATCTGCAAACAGGGACACTTCTGAGTCTATCCTTCCGTTATGTCATTCACATATACCAAAAACAGTACAGGTCCTAGGACTGACCCCTTTGAAACTCCACTCGTCACAGGTGCCCACTCTGACATCTCGTCACGTACCATGACTCGTTGTTGCCTCCCTGTCAGATATTCTCTGATCCATTGCAGTGTTTTTTTCCCGTTACGGTGCCTGATCCTTTTGCTTTGCATTAACCCGTGAGGAACTGTGTCGAACGCCTTTTTGCAGTCCAAAAAAAGCAGTCTATCCACCCCCCTCTCTCGTGTCTTACTTTTGTTACCCTTAATAAAAACCCCGGGTTTTTGACACAGGATTTTCCTTCCTGAAACCGGGGGGTTGTCGTTTATGTTGTGTTTTCTAGGTGCCCACCATCTCCCCCTGATGATCTTCCATGACT
>WNWK01018423.1:0-39985 GCA_009830355.1 Cherax destructor
CAAGTTTTTTTTTGGGGCATTCCTTAAGAACCCTTAAAAAAAGCTCATCAGGGCCTGGCGTTTTATTTTGAAAACGGTCTATCTGTTTGATAACCTTTCGCTAGTGATTGGATACTACATAATTTATCATCTTCGGGCCCCAAAAAAAAAATCCCCAATTTCCCTTGGGATATTATTAGTTTTTTCCCCAGTGAAAACCGAAAAAAATAATTATTAAAAATGAGACATTTCATTATTTTTTTTCCAAAAAGCCCCCAAAATTTTTTTTTGGGGACCTATCTTATTCTAACTTTTGTTCTATACACCTGGAAAAAATTTTTTGGGGTTTTTTTTTTCGCCCCCCTAGCAACTTTAATTTCTTAGCCCCTTTTAGCTTTTTTTCCCCCCCTTTTTTTAAACCCCCCTCTTAATTTTCAATATACGCCCCCATAAGATGCCCCCCCTCTTTTGATACCCTGAAAATTTCCCTTTTTTTTCCCCCCAAAAAAGATATTTGAGCCTATTATTCATCCATTTTGGGTCATTTCATTCGAAAAAATTTTTCCTTTATATGGGATAAATGTTCTTTGGGCAGCATGTATAGTGTTCAAAAAACTGTCATATTGAAAGTTGGGTTAACAAGTGTTCTGTTGGTGGGATGGAATGTGAAGGATTCCTAGGGGGGGCCCCAACGGGCCCCCCCAGTGTTCCTCCTTTATTATGTTCTTATTGTTAAATTAAAAAATATGCAACACTTGGGTATCTTTATTGAGGAATATACAAAAAAAAAAGTTTTAAAAAAAAGGGAGGAGTTTGAGGTAATCAGCCCCTCGGCCTGGAGTCGTGTGTTCAGTCCATCAATCTTAAAAAAAAAAAAAAAAAAAAAAAAAAAAAAAAAAAAAAAAAAAAAAATTATAAGATACCCCCCTTTAAAAATAATTATGGGTATCTTACTAACAAAGAGAATAAAATGTTTTAAAATTTTTAATTATTTTTTTGGTTTTCCTCGGAAGACACAAATAATATCCCAAGAATTAGGTATTTTAGTGGGCCTGAAGAAGAAATTATGTGGTATCACAGTCACTAGCGAAATGGTTATCAAACAGATAGATTTTTTGGGGAAAAAAAAATAAATCGCCAGGCCCTGATGAGCTTTTTAAAGGGGTTTTTTAAAAGGAAACAAAAATGGAACTCTGTGAACCCTTAACTAACATTTTTAACCTATTTTTTTCAAACAGGTGTAGTGTCTGATACGTGGAAGATGGCTAATGAAATTTCCCTTTTTTTTTTAAAAGCAGAGGACAAGTTTTCCCAAAAAAAATTCCCCCCCTAAGTCTAACATCAATTGTAGGCAAATTATTGGGATCGATTATAGCTGATAAAAAAAGGGGAACCCCATCTCGATAGGATAATTTGATTAATGATACCAACATGGATTCAGGGGGGGCCCCGCCCTGCCTAACAAATTTATTAATTTTTTCAGTAATTTTTTGGGGAGGCAGTTGATCATGAAAAAAAATTTTGGGATATTGTTTATTTTTTTTTTTAGTAATTTTTTTGATGGGGGAAAACCATCAGCCCCCTTTTAAAAAAGAAAGTGGCTGTTTTCCACGGCATTGGGGGTAAAGTTTTTCATGGATCGAGTCATGGCTCACAAAAGGAAGCAGAGGGTGTGCATTAATGGGGGTTAAATCTGGTAGGGATCAAAAAACAAGTGGCGTTCCACAGGGATCGGTTTTGGGCCGTTTTTTTTTATAATATATATTTTAAAAAAAAAGGGGACAAATTGAACTAATGTGACTTTTTTATTGTGGCAATGTTTCGCTTTTAAAAGGGCTTTCTAAAAAGCCGTTACAAGGATATATGGACACGGTTGGTATAAAAAACTGTCAAGGTGAGGTGAAAAAACTAGGGGTTTTTTAAAAGTAGTAGTGATATAAGTAGTAGTAGTAGTAGTAGTAGTAGAGAAGTAAAAAAAAAGGGGGGGAAAAAAAAAATTCCCAATAAAAAAAAAGGGGGGTGATAAAACAAATACTTGGGAAAAAAATAACAATATTAAAAAAATATTTCTCTGGAGGTTGAAATAAAAAAGGGCCCCAGGGGGTTCCACATCTACGATGTGCTAAATTAGCAGGAAGACTATGGATGGTAGGGTTTACTGTTTTCGGGGGGGATTTTTGCTAAGACTTCAGAGAGGGGAAAAAATCCCCTTTTTTTTTGTTTAATTGTGTTGGGGAAAAAGAATAAGTGCTGATTCAAGGCATTTTCGACTAGGGAAAAATTTGTTTCTTTGATTACTAGTCGGGCGTTTTTTTAATTTCTGAGATGATTTTTGGGGAAATTTTGGTGTTGTACGCAGGCGTTGTTCAGGTTTTTTGTTTCTGCATGCATTCATGTGTTCTTTGGGGTGCGTGTCTGGGGGGTTTTTTTGTTTCTCCTACATAAATTCTGTCGCAGCCTCAAGAACATAAGAACATAAGAAAAGAGGAACACGCAGGCCTGTTGGCCCATCCCGGGGGAGGTCCTTCCTGGGGCCCCCACAGGGTATAGTGTAGACCCCTGCTTTGGGGCTGGTTCTGGTGTTGGGGTTTAGTCCTGGTTAGACCCCAATTTGAAGTACTGGAAGCGATGGCGACTCTGGTGTTAGCTTGTAAAAAAACTTTAGAAATTTTGGGGTGCAACCTGGTTTTTGGAAAGGGGAAATTTTAACTTTGTTTGGAGGGAGTTGACGCGTGGAGAATTAATGACTGAAGAGCTCTTTTTTTTTAAATCTTTGATAAAAAAAGGGAAAGGGAAAAAGTAAATCATAAAGGGTTTTGGGGGAAAAAGTATGTACTTTCCCCCGTCAAAAACTCAGGACTACAAATTTTGGTAAGCTCTTAGGGGGAAAAACCGATGATGATACCTCTTTTTTTGGGGGTTTGTATCTTGACTGGAATAGAAGTGTGGGAAATCTTTTTTGTAGGTTTCGGGGGGAAATCTTAGGGGGTTTTTTTCTACTTTGTGGATGAGGACGTCTAGAAAAAAATAGCTTGTCATAGGGCCTTCTTCTATGTAAACTTGATCGCCGGTTCAACTGGTTTAGCCCCCTGGGAAAAAAATTTCCCTACATCAAAACGTTTGGGAGTTATTAGAGGACGTCGTTTGTAACGTAACCAAGTGACGGAGGGGACGATGTTGGCGGAAAAGGGGTTTTTCCTCTAGGTGTTCCCTGTATAAGTTAGCCAAGGCGGGGGTGATGGGGGACCCCATTCCCATGCCGTATGTTTGTTTGTAGAGCCCGTTACTGAAAGAAAAACGTTGAAATTAACACAGAGTTCAATAAGGTCAACAAAATCTCCGGGGGGAAAGAGGAAGGTTAAGGCCCCGATTGACTTTCGTCGTAGAACCCGATGGCTTGTGGGGGAGGTATTTTTTGTAAAAGGGGGGAAATCACGTCCAAACTGTTTGGGGTTTTTTGTTTGGGGTGGGAAATTTCGGATGCGGGTTTTAAAAGGGTTTTGCCTGAATGTTTAAGATGAGGGGGGCCCGATGGCCCCCCGAAGGCGGGAAAAAATTTTGGCAAGAACTCCGGCGGGTTTTTTGTGGTGCACTCCCCATCCTGATGTGATTGGTCTAAGGGGAAATATTATGCTTATGAGTTTTGGGGGGAAGCCAAAATTTTGCTGGTTTAGGGTTGCTGGGTATCAAGTACAGAAGTTTCTTTCCTTCACTGGTGCGTTTCAGTATTTGTCGGGTTTTTTTATGGGGGGAAAAATTTTTGAGTTTTTCCCCCTGTTGTGTTTTGGGGTGGGCCCTAAGTGGATTTCATTAAAAAAGGGCCATCATTTTGGTGTTGTATTCACTGGTGTTGAGTATGACGACTCCACCTCCTTTGTCGGCGGGGGTGACTAATATTTGGGTCATTAGCAAAGTTATAATTTTCCCAACAGCCGGTTTTCATCCAACATTTCAAAAATATTTCCAAGCTAACACTAAGCCCATCGTTTTAAAATTTTTTTTTAAAGGTCTAACCAGGACTAAATCCAAGCACCATGAACCAGTCAACGCAGGGGTCTCACTATACCCTGGGGGGTGCGGGGGTTTTGTAGGAGAAAAAAGGAAACCCCGAAAAAGCACCCCAAAGAACACATGAATGCGCGAAACGATAACCTGAACAACGCCTGCGTACAACGGGGGAAAATTTCCCAAAAATCATCTCATGAAATTCAAAGACGCCCGACTAGTAATCAAAGAAACTAATTTCCGTAGTCGAAAATGCCTTGAATCAACTTATCTCTTTTTTTAACCAATTAAACAAAAAAAAGGGGTTTTTTACCATCTCTGAAGTCTTAGCAAGAATCCTCCTGAAAACAGTAAACCCTACCATTTACATAGCCCTCCTGCTAATTTCCCAACGTAGATGTGGAACCCTCCTATGGCCTTCTATATTTCAACCTCCAGCAGAAATATTTGTCTAACCTATTGTTAACTCAAATATTTTTTTATCACCTTTCTCATGTGCATATTGATTGTTTTTAAAATTTTATTATTTTTACTACTACTACTACTACTAATACTACTTATATCACTACTACTTCTAACACCACTATTTTTTTTACCTCACCTTGACCTTATATATACCAACTGTCCATATATCGCTTGTAAGGGCCCAGAAAGCTCCGGGGGCAAACGTTCCTTTTAAAAAAGTCACATTGGGTTTAAATTTTGTCCTTTACTTAACATATTGTCGGTAATTCTACCAATATTATTACATATAATATATATAAATGAAAATTTTTAGGGAATTTTTTTTGTGATATGAGCAAAAAATTTTTTCATATCATATGGGGTGGGGGGATGGCAACTGCGGGGTAGGGAGTTTTAGGGCTTTAAACTAGAAATAGTTAGGGTTGGGGGTTTTTGGGGGGAAAAACCCCCCAGAAGTCCCAGTGTAGTAATTTATAAGGTTTTTGGAGAACTAGTAATTTGGCAGAATAAGGTGGATAGTGGAAAGCTAGTGACACTAGATGACAAGGGGCAGTAATAGGTAAAAATGGAAAAAAAGAGATGAGCAGAAAGGGTAAAAATTTGGGGGCCTCATTTTGGGTTATGCGCTCAGTTTTTTTGGGGGCCCCTTTCTACAGGATGGATATGATTCATTGGAGAACATACAAAAAAAGAATGACTAAAATGATTTTTTATAAGAAATCTCCCGTAGATAGACTTAGAGCGTTGAATCTCCACTCTCTGGAGAACGTAGAATGAGGAGATATCATCGAGGTGTACAAGTGGATGATGGGCATAAACAAAGGAGATATTAATAAAATACTGAGGATATCGAACCAAGTAAAAAACCAGAAGCCAACGGATTTAAATTGGATAAATTTAGATTTAGAAAGGACATAGGCAAGTACTGGTTTTCGAACAGAGTTGTAGATGCGTGGAACAATCTTCCGAAGTACTGTGATAGAGGCTAGGACCTTGGGTGGCTTTAAAGGGTGGACAAATATATATGGTGGGAGGGGCTGGTTTGATTGGTGTCGTGAGTACGGGAATAAATTCTTAGGTAGTGGTCGTTTGAAATGGACCTGCCTTGTATGGGGCTTGTGGGCTTCTGCAGTGTTCCTCCATTCTTATGTTCTTATGTTCTTAAATATATTACACCAATAGTCGTAGTGCTAGGAATAAGATGGACGAGTTGAGATTAGTTGCAAGTACGGGTAAACATTGATGTTTGCAATAACTGAACTGTAGTTTAATATGAAAAATCGGGACTTGCCTGCCGAATGTCACATTCAGGGTTTTAAGTGTTCCAAGTAGACAGAAGTATCGGGAAGGGGGTGAGGTGGCACTCTATGTCCGTGATCATTTAAATTGTTGGCCATTGACCCCTTACTGTTGGCAGATACGTATGTCGTAATGTCTTTGCCAATAACCACTTGATTATCGCCATCCTTTTACGATCTTGAGAAGGCTTATGACACAACTTGGAAGTATATCTTTACCCAGGCCCTCCTTAGGCCTCGAGAGGCAATCTACCATTTTCCTTAAGGCTTTCTTAACTGAAAAGAAGACATTTCCGTGTCGGGTTAGTAATAGGCTTTCCCCGGACTTTGTCAACTGAAGGTGTCCCTCAGGGTTGTGTTCTGAGCACAGCACTATTTATCCTTCTATAAATAATCTGGCATCAGTTCTCCCATCAACATTTGGTCATCGCTTTATGTGGATGACTTTGCTATAGCTTGTGCGGGTGCTGACTGTCACCTCATTGCAATTCCTCAGCATGCCATCAACCGAGTTTTCCGGGATTGGGCCACCTCTCACGGGTTTAAATTTTCCTGGTAACAACTCATCAAATTACGTTTACTAGACATTCCAGTGGTCTCTGATCATCCGTTGTACCTATTCGGCTCACATATCCCAGAACATGATAGTCGGGTTTCTCGACCTCTTGTTTAACCGTCGATTGTCCTGGAAACCTCACATTACCTCTGAAGGGAACTTGTCATAGCCGACTGAACCTCCTAAAAACCTTCGCACATCTTTCGTGGGGGGCTGATCGTAGCACTCTCCTCCGCCTGCATTCAGCCCTAATTTTATCGAAACTCGATTATGGTGACCAGATATATTCGGCGGCCTCCCCTGCTACTCTTTCCAGCCTTAATCCCATTCATCACTAGGGATTGCGTTTATGCCTTGGTGCATTTCGTTCTTCCCCAGTTGAGAGCCTCTATGTAGATGCGAACATTCCATCCTTGTCCGATCGTCGTGATGCACATTACATTCGCTATTATGTTCGCTCCCATGACCTCCGCAATCCTTCCATGTATAGGATTGTCACAGATGTTAGTAGGCGCTCTTTATTTGTCCATCGCCCCTGTTTACTTCGTCCCTTTTCTCTTCGTCTACATTCACTCTTGTCTTCCCTCCCCTACCCCCTTGGGAAGTTCCTGCTGTCCGTGTCTGTTCTATTCCTCTACCTTGTGCGAAAGCCCAACTACCTACAGCGGCTTCTCGCTCTTTTTTTCTAGACCACTTCCGTTCTCATTCCCATGCCATCGCAGTATACACCGATGGTTCAAAGTCATCTGACAGTGTCGGATTCGCAGCAGTGTTTCCGGACAGCGTCATGTGAGGGCATCTGTTACCCTCGGCTAGCATCTTTATGGCTGAATTGTATGCCATTCTTGTGGCACTTATCCATATTGCATCTATGCTTGTGTCACCATTTGTGGTCGTTTCAGACTCCCTTAGTGCTTTACAGGCTATCCGTAAAATTGATACACCTCACCCCCTAGTTCTTAGTATCCACCTTTGGTTATGCCGTATCTTTAGCAAGCACAAAGATATTGTTTTTTGTTGGGTCCCTGGTCATGTTGACGTACAGGGCAATGAACAGGCAGACACTGCTGCGCGGTCAGCAGTACATGACCTTCCAGTTTCATATAGAGGTGTTCCTTTCACGGACTATTTTGCGGTCATTGCTACCCACCTTCGCACCCGTTGGCAACAACGCTGGTCTGACCTGCTAAATAACAAACTTCATTTTATTAAACCGATTATAGGTTTCTGGCCTCCTTCTTGCCACCAATGTCGGGGTTGGGAGACTACACTCCCGTCTTTGCATCAGCCACACTCGTCTTACTCACTGGTATCTCATGGAGAGGCTCCCTGCCCCTCTCTGTGAGCATTGTCAGGTTCCAGTGTCTGTTCGACATATTCTGTTGGACTGCCCCCACTATCAGCGAGCACGCAGAATTTACCTTCAACGGCGTCTTCGCTCTGCGGCCCTTTCTTTACCTTCCCTTCTTGCTGATGGACCCTCCTTTAATCCTGACTCTCTCGTTGACTTTTTGACAGAAACTGACTTGCTACACAAACTCTGAAGATTATACCTCTAGCACCTCCCTCAGTCCCTTCTACCTCGATCTCTTGCTACCCTCTATCCCTGCACTATCCACTGTCCTGCTGCACTCCATACCCTACTAATCATCCATCTCCCACTTACAACCCATTCTCCCTGCATCCTGCAATAACCTGCAGTGCTGTATGACCCCTGTGGTTTAGGGCTTCTATTTGATTATAATAATAATAATAATTTTCTAAATTTTAAGTTTGTCCAACTTGAGTCCATTACTGCAAGTCCTGCTTTACTAATATTTTTAACAGCAAAAAATAACTGTCGAGATCATGTCATTCAAATTTTAGACTGTATAAACAGGCTTATTGAAATTACAGAACCTATTTAACCCTTTCAGGGTCCAAGGCATAGATCTACGCATTGTCCACAGGATCCAAACCGTAGATATACACCATGAGCTCAGCTCACTCGTATAAGCTGTGATCAGTAAATTTGGGCCTAGTTATGAGAGAATGCATCTGTGGTAAGTGTGCACCATATAAAGTAAATCCTGAAGCACACAGTGCATAATGAGAAAAAAAACTGTGACTGTGTTTTTCAATTAAAACAGCAACTTTGTGGTGTATTTTCATGTGGTTTTTACGATTGTATTTGCGGCTTCTTTGTCTCATTTAATAGAATGGAAGATATATTATTGAAATAGAGATGATTTTGATTGGTTTTAGTAATGAAAATAGCTTCTAATTGAGCTCAAAGGAGCAGAATTGTTTGATTTTTGCTGATTTTCAAGAGTAAACGAATCACATCACGCGACCAATACACGTCAATTGGTGGGTCTAATATACGTTTACAAATGCACTGATAGTGTTTATACAATTATTAAAATATTGCATAAGAGTAATTCATCTATTTTTTGGTGTGAATAAAAATTCTTTATGTAAATCAAAAATCAAAATGGAATTCATCCGTAAAGCCTGGAAACGTAACTAATAAACAGAGGAAGTGTTATTTTAGTGCCAGGAATACCTGCATTGTTTATTCTGGATGCTGTTTTGAAATTGGAATATTTTGAACTTTGCGTGAAATTGGCGAAATTACCAATTTCTGATCACTTTATTGGCTACTTGAAATACTAGTTGATTGGGCAGTTTCTTGTGCTCAATTGATAAAATAGAAGTAATACTAATGAAATAGCTAAGAATTTGGTCAACTGGAATAATGTAATTGGCCTAAATAGTAGTCAAAGTGGGCAAAATCGCCGATATGTAAATATTGCTGACAGTCAAATTCGCGATAGTGTAATTTCGTCAGTTTTCACCAAATTTCGTACGTTGTTTTATTACCTTCAGAAAAAGATTATCTACCATTTCATAATAAAAAATAAAAAAATTGAAAATTCTTGGACCCTGTGGACAATGCGTAGATCTGCGGCTTGGACCCTGAAAGGGTTAATATAAGCAGCAGCATAACTGCTGTTCATTAACATTAATAGCATCTCCATCAAACACAAAAATGTTGCCTTTTGTTAGGTCCCTGGACATCTGGGTGTTGAGGTTCACTATACAGGGCAGCCGTAAAATAAACTTATAACTACTGGAATGTTTTGCAAGAACAATTTGTTGGAGATTTTTAGCAAGACAGTTCGCTATAACATGTGTAGGGGTTATTACTAATGTTGGTCAAATACAAATGCAGATACTGTACTATATGATACAAATACAAAAATTTATTCCTTTGCAAAGGTTACAATGTGTGATTACATTTCATAATTTGATTGGTAGAAAGAAAGCCACTATCATGCCGGGGCATTTTGGGCAGACTTAACCTAATACTTAACCCTTTCAGGGTCCAAACCGTAGTTCTACGTCATGAGCTCAGCTCACTCAGATAAGCTTTGAGTGGCAAAGTTGGGCCTAGATATGAGAGAATACATCTATGTGGTAAGTGTGCAACACACAAAACAAATCCTGCAGCACACAGTGCATAATGAGAGAAAAAAAAACTGAAACGGCAATTTTCAATTAAAACAGCGACTTTGCAGTGTTTTTTTGTATACTTTTTATAGTTGTTTTAGGGATTTCTTGGTCTCATTTGATAGAATGGAAGACATATTACAGATATAGAGATGATTTTGATTGGTTTTAGTACTGGAAATGGCTTGAAACTGAGCTCAAAATAGCGGAAATGTTAAACTTTTGCCTATGATCAAGAGTAAAAAAATGACCTCACACGTCTAATATGCGCCAGCTGGTGGATCTAATATACATTCACAAATGTGTTGATATTATTTGTACAATTATTACAATATTGCATAACAGTAAATCTTCCATTTTTTGGTTTGAATAAAAATTTGTTATGTGAATAAAAAATAAAAATGGAATTCATTTGTAAAGACTGAAAACGTAACTAATGAATAGAGGAAATGTTAGTTTAGTGCCAGGAATGCCTGCATTGTTTATTCTGCACCCTATTTTGAAATTGGAATATTTTGAACTTTGAGTTAAATTGGCTAAATTTCTAATTTCCAATCACTTTATTTTGTAGTTGAAACAGTTGACTGGGCGATTTCTTGTGCTCAATCGATAGAATAGAAGTAATACTAGTTAAATAGCTAAGAATTTGGTCGACTGGAATAATGTAATTGGCCTAAAATGGGGGTCAAGGTCGGCAAAATCGCCGATGCGTAAATATCGCTGACACATCAAAATTCGCGAGAGCATAATTTCGTCAATCTTCAATCAAATTTTGTATTTTTTGTTTTAATACCTTCAGAAAAAGATTCTCTACCATTTCATAAGAAAAAATAAGATTTTTTTTTTTTTTTGGAAAATTCTTGGACACTGATGCACCCCTTCCAAAAATGGCCTTGGACCCTGAAAGGGTTAAAGACTACTTAAGTCTAGACAGGTAAAGAGTGGTAAATTTTAAATGTTCATTATTTTACTCTATTACTACTATGAGGTAGCCAGATGTTTTTAGTTAATAAGCTTTATACAGGTACACATTCCTTTATCCGAAACCCTTGGGGCCAGTTGTTTCGAATTTCAGAATGAAGGTGGGGTCTAGGGCAGCACCCCATAATCAAACATAAACACTGCAGCAAAAACATATGAATACTCAGACTAAGATGAATGGTTCAGAGAACCGACAAGTTATAAATTAGACACATATGCAACACTTGGGTATCTTTATTGAGGAAACGTTTCGCCACACAGTGGCTTCATCAGTCCAATACAAAGTAGAAAGGTGTAAGGAGAGGAGGAGTTTGAGGTTATCAGTCCCTCGGCCTGGAGTCGATGTGTTCAGTCCATCAATCTTGTAGAAAGTACAGCACAGGGCCGTAGAGGTGGCTTATATACTGTAGTCAGGTGAGGCGAAGCAGGAGGAGGCGGAGTCATAGTGGTACCATCCACTAGTCGAAGTAGGTCTTCATCCAAAGGTTGGACAAGTGTTGAAGAATTCGTTTGTATCAAGATCCCAGATGTTGCTGTGTCAGACAGGATGTAGATGAATGGTTCATCTACATCCTGTGTTACATATGTGTAATTTATAATACTCAGACTAAGTGGGATAAATAAAGATTGCAAATACCACTGCAGTTTATTTACAGAGTAATATGTTGATAAATTAAATATTGGGATAATTATAGACCAGGAACATGATTCTAAAGTGATGAAGCAGCACTACGACAGACGGCGTTTTTAAAGACTTAACTGATCACACATTTTCACCATATCTATGGGGACTTTTTCACCTGTGTTCACAATGTCATCATCACTACTATTCTCATGCTTATTTGTATTTAACTCCATTTCTTTAAATCATAAACAGTGGTAGTTCCAACACCATATTCTTCAGTAGCGTTGTTTACCATTGAGAGAACATTATCCAGTGCGCTCTTTCAAACATTCACAATACTTTTGTTGTATTTTTTGGTGGTTTAGTGATTGTCACTGTGAAATAAGTCACCATGCGTCCAAAGAAGCTTCCTAGTGGCACCCCTGTGGTAAAGAGAGCGAGGAACACCATCGAACTGAAGAAAGCGATTGTTGAAAAATATGAGTGGCGTACGTCTGAGTGAGCTTGCCAGGATGTACAAGAAAACCCCATCTACTATCAGCACTATCCTGGCAAAGAGAAATGAGATCAAGGAAGCTAATGTTGCAAAAAGGGTTGATATGTTAATGAAAAATAGATCGAAAACAGTGGATGAGGTTGAGAAGCTGTTGATGGTGTGGATAAACAATAAACAGATAGCAGGTGATAGTATTTCCACGGCGATAATTTGTGAAAAGGCAAGGAAGTTGCAGGCAGATCTTGTCAAGACAATGCCTGGAACTAGTGGTGAGGAGAGTGATTTTAAAGCCAGCAGAGGCTGGTTGACAGGTTTAAGAAACGTAGTGGCATACACAGTGTTGTGAGGCATGGTGAGGCAGCCAGCTCAGACAAACGTTCAGCTGAAAAGTTTGTGAGTGAATTTAAGGGGATCGTAGAGGCTGAAGAATTCCTCCCCCAACAAGTGTTTAATTGTGATGAAACAGGCCTGTTTTGGAAGAAAATGCCCAACAGGATCTTCATTACTCAGGAGGAAAAGGCACTGCCAGGACACAAGCCTATGAAAGACAGGCTTACTCTTACGATGTGTGCCAATGCCAGTGGTGATTTTAGTAAAGTAAATTTTATTTCTTTGCAAGTATACATAGATATTGGTAGTTACAATCATAAAACTGAAATGCAAGGAGAGCCACTGGCATGCCATGGCATTAGGGGCAGCTTAATTTAATGACTTATAGACTATGTACATAATGCTAGAGAAATTGATTGAGTTTATTCTAGTTATATATTTTATTTCAAATTACAATATGATGATGATATACTGTTAAAATGACAATATGATGATATTAAATTGTAACAAGTGTTTAGGAGGATGATAATATAAAATTAAGATTATCTTAAGGAAAATAACATTGAGCATTTTTGAAAGTAGTTTACAGTATGAGTATTTAGTTTAGGGTGAGTAGGTGATTTTTGAGAAGTCTTAAATTGATTTTCAGATAAGGTTAACTTAATATTTACTGGTAATGAATTCCAGATTCTGGGGCCCTTTATGTGCATAGAATTTTTACATTGGTTGGTATGGACTCGGAGTATGTCAAAAAGTGATCTGTCTTGTGTTGTGGTCGTGGGACCCATTAAAGTTGTTGAGAATTTTGAGCGGAGGGTTGATATTAGCATGTAGAGTTTTATGTATGTAATAGGCACATGAATAGGTATGAATGTTTTCTACGGTGAGTATGTAGTTTTAGAGTTTTGAATATTGGTGGAGTATGCTGTCTAGAGTGGGAATTTATCATCCTGACTGCAGCCTTTTGCTGGGTTATGAGTGGTCTAAGGTGATTTAATGTTGTTGAGCCCCATGCACAGATTCCATAGGTGAGATAAGGGTAGATAAGTGAATGATATAGTGCAAGGAGAGCTGATTGTGGCACATAATAGCGTATCTTCGATAATATGCCTACTGTCTTTGAGATTTTCTTGGAAATTTGTTGCATGTGTGTTTGGAATTTAAGACTACTGTCAAGGTGGATTCCTAGGAATTTTCCCTCTGTGAGTCTTGTGATGGGTGAACCATTGAGCGTTATGTTAAGTGGAACATTTGTGGCTTTGTTTCCAAAATGAATGAAGTAGGTCTTGTCAGTATTGAAAGTAAGCTTGTTTGTCGTCATCCATGTTGATATTTTCTGTAATTCGGCATTAACAGTGTTGGCCAGTATCACTGGATTTGGGTGAGAGAAGACATATGTTGTGTCATCTGCAAATAATATGGGTTTGAGTAGTTGTGATGCATTTGGTAGGTCGTTTATGTAAATGAGGAATAGGAGTGGCCCCAGGACACTTCCTTGAGGGACTCCGACTGTAATTTGTTGTGTGGAAGAGTTCGCTCCATTTGTGTACATGTATTGGCTTCTGTTGCTAAGGTATGACTTTAGGTAGTTTAGTGGGTGCCCCCTTATACCATAGTGTGCTAATTTTGTGAGCAGTAAATCATGGTCGACTGTATCAAAAGCTTTGCGTAGGTCTATGAAGATTCCCAGCGGGACCTCTTTCTTCTCTTCGGAGTCTGTGGAGACAAAGAACCTTGTCCATGGAAGTAAAGAGGGGAATGTATGAGAGTATAGTTATACCAACGCTCTTATATGGGTGTGAAGCATGGGTGATGAATGTTGCAACGAGGAGAAGGCTGGAGGCAGTGGAGATGTCATGTCTGAGGTCAATGTGTGGTGTGAATATAATGCAGAGAATTCGGAGTTTGGAAATTAGGAGGAGGTGCGGGATTACCAAAACGATTGTCCAGAGAGCTGAGGAGGGGTTGTTGAGGTGGTTTGGACATGTAGAGAGAATGGAACGAGACAGAGTGACTTCGAGAGTGTATAAATCTGTAGTGGAGGGAAGGCGGGGTAGGGGTCGGCCTAGGAAAGGTTGGAGGAGGGGTAAAGGAAGTTTTGTGTGCGAGGGGCTTGGATTTCCAGCAAGCATGTGTGAGCGTATTTGATAGGAGTGAATGGAGGCATATGGTTTTTAATACTTGACGTGCTGTTGGAGTGTGAGCAAAGTAACATTTATGAAGGGATTCAGGGAAACCGGCAGGCCGGACTTGAGTTCTGGAGATGGGAAGTACAGTGCCGGCACTCTGAAGGAGGGGTGTAAATGTTGCAGTTTTATAACTGTAGTGTAAAGCACCCTTCTGGCAAGACAGTGATGGAGTGAATGATGATGAAAGTTTTTCTTTTTCGGGCCACCCTGCCTTGGTGGGAATCGGCCGATGTGTTAATAAAAAAAAAAAAAAAATGTGTATAATAGCATCGTTTGTGCTCTTGTTGGTCCTGAATCCAAATTGACAGGGGTTGAGTACATTGTGTGAGACGAGGTAGGAATAGATCTGTATATGAATTAATTTTTCAAAGATTTTAGAAAGCAGTGGTAAATTAGAAATTGGTCTATAATTATTCAAGTCAGTTTGATTACCTCCTTTGTGGATCGGGGTGACCCTAGCTATTTTGAGAATTGATGAGAAGGTAGAGGTTTCAATGGATTTATTGAATAGTATTGCTATAATTGGTGAAGCCTTTACTGATGTATCACACAGAAAATCCCAGAGCCTTCAAGAAACAAAATGTTAACAGGAATAATTTGTGTGTGCATTGGAAGGCTAACACTAATGCATGGGTCACTAAGGACTTTTTCATGGAATGGATGAACTGGAGTGTTTGGCCCTAGTGTGAAGAAATACCTCCTGGAAAAGAAATTGCCACTCAAGTACCTCCTGGTACTGGACAATGCTCCTGCTCATCCTCACAACTTGCAAGAGTTGTTGTCTGACAAGTTCAATTTCATCAGAGTGAAGTTCTTGCCTCCTAACACCACTCCTCTCATTCAGCCCATGGACCAGCAGGTCATAGCAAACTTCAAGAAACTGTACACCAAAGCAATGTTTCAAAGGTGCTTTAATGTGACCAATGACTATGAATTGACCCTAAGAGAGTTCTGGAAAGATCACTTCAATATCGTGCATTGCATAGGCCTTATAGGTAAGGCTTGGGAGGAAGTGACTTTGAGGACTTTGAACTCTGCTTGGAGACCACTGTGGCCGGATTGTGTTGAAAAGAGGGATTTTGAAGGATTTGAGGCTGACCCTAATGACCCTGTGCCTGTTGTGGAAGATATTGTGGCATTGGGGAACAGCCTGGGGTTGGAGGCGAGTGGTGAGGATGTGGAAGAGTTGGTGGAGGAGCACAGGGTAGAGCTAACAACTGAAGAGCTGCAAGAACTGGAACTGGAACAGCATCAGACCAGAGCTGAGGTTATTGCTTCACAGGAGGAGGAAGAGAGAGAGAAGGAGGTGCCTTCAGTGCTTAAGGAAATTTGTTCCAAGTGGAACGATGTGCAAAGTTTTGTTGAAAAACACCACCCTGAGCAAGCTGAAATGAGCCATCTGTGCAACCACTTCAGTGACAGAGCCATGTTGTACTTCAGGAAAGTATTAGTCACCAGAAACAGAGGACTGTGGACAGTTATTTCACGAGGCAGGGATCCAGTGACTCTCAAGCTGGTCCTAGTGGGATTAAAAGACAAAGAAGGGAAGTAACCCCAGAGAGGGACTTGTTACCTGAAGTCATTTTGGAGGGGGATTCCTCTTCCAACCACTAACACCCTGCCCCTGTCATCCTCCCTCTCTTCCAGATGCCTGCAACTCTTCAATAAAGGTAAGTAAATGTTATATATTAATCTGCTTTTTATTATTTAGTATGTGAATATTTTTGTGTGGAATGGATTAATTGTATTTACATTATTTCTTATGGTAAATAAGGTTTCGAATTACGTATTTTTCGTGTTAAGTAATAGCTCCTGGAACGGATTAATTACGTTAGTCGGAGTTCCACTGTATATGGTACAAAGGTGACATTAAAAAATATCTAAAGATGGTTGACAAACCCACTAATAGTATACGTAGTATGTTCCTTGCTTAACGACCAATTCACTTACCGACTTACTCTTAGGAACAGAACCCAGTCGTTAAGTGAAGAGAGGCTGTACTTAAGTCAGGTTAAGCAGAGTGGCACTAGTTAATTAAATTACTATACAAAATATGGTTATATAGTACAGTGGACCCTCGAGTTTTGTAAGCCTCACACTTCGTAAATTTCACCTTTCGGCAACTCTTTTCGTCAGAATATAGCCTCGCGGTTCGTAATTTGCCTCGCCATTCGTCAGTGGTCTGAAACGATTACTAGTGGCCTCCCAGCATCTACGCCACACAAAGGTGCCCCACACACCATTCCCAGTCAGTGTGGCATTGTTTATCGGCGAGTGACCATCATCCCATGCTTTCATACGATACATTTCGTAATATTCCATTCTTTTTTGTGCTTGCAACTGCTAAATAAGGCACCATGGGCCCAAAGAAAGCTCCTAGTGCCAGCCCTTTGGTAAAGAATGTGAGAAAGTGGTGTGCGTGTGGCCCATCTTACCAGGATGTTTGGGAAGCCCCATACAACCATCGCTTCCATCGTGGCAAAGAAAAAGGAAATCACGGAAGCTGTTGTTGCAAAAGGGTACATATGCTCACAAAAAAGAGAACGCAAATACTCGAAGATGTTGAGAATTTGTTGTTGGTGTGGATCAACCAAAAACAGTTAGCTGGAGATAGTGTTATGTGGTCAATAATTTGTGAAAAGGCAAGGCAGTTGCATGCTGATCTCAAAGAAAATGCCTGGAGCGAGTGCTGATGTTAGTGAATTTAAGGCCAGCAAAGGCTGGTTTGAGAGATTTAAGAAGCATAGTGGCATACATAGTGTGTAAGGCATGGCGAGGCTGCAAGTTCTGACAAATGTGTGGCTGAAAAATTTGTGCAGGAATTCAAGGACTATGTAGAGGCTGAAGGATTCGTCCCCCAACAAGTGTTCAATTGTGACGAAACAGGCTTCTTTTTGGAAGAAAATACCAAAGAGGACCTACATCATGCAGGAGGAAATGGCACTGCCAAGACACAAGCCTATGAAAGACAGGATAACTCTCATGTTCTGTGGTAATGCTAATGGGGATTTCAAAGTGAAGCCTTTACTGGTGTATCACTCTGAAAATCCCAGTGTTCAAGAAACACAGTGTTGCCAAAAGTAAATTGTGTGTGATGTGGAAGGCTGACAGTAAGGCATGGGTCACGAAGGAAATTTTCCTTGATTGGTTCAATGAAGTGTTTGGCCCGAGTGTGAAGAAATACCTCCTGGAAATTAAATTGCCACTCAAGTGCCTCCTGGTAATGGACAGTGCTCCTGCTCATCCTCCAGACTTGGATGACCAAATGGTGGAGGAGTTTAGTTTCATCACAGTGAAGTTCTTGCCCCCTAATACCACTCCTCTCATCCAGCCCATGGACCAGCAGATCATTTCAAACTTAAAAAAACTACACCAAAGCAGTGTTTCAAAGGTGCTTTGATGTGACCTCAGACACTCAATTGACCCTAAGAGTTCTGGAAAGATCACTTCAATATACATACTCCATTGCATAGGCCTTATAGATAAGGCCTTATAGATAAGGAGTGACTTCCAGGACTTTGAACTCTGCTTGGAGAAAATTGTTGCCAGATTGTGTCCTCAACAAAGATTTGGAAGGGTTTGAGGCTGACCCTGACAACCCTATGCCAGTTGTGGAATGTATTGTGGCATTGGGGAATTCCATGGGGTTGGATGTGACTGGCCAGGATGTGGAAGAGTTGGTGGAGGACCACAGTGAAGAGCTAACCACTGAAGAGCTGCAAGACCTTCATCTGCAACAGCAACAGACCACAGCTCAGGAAATTGCTTCAGAAGAGGAGGAAGAGAGATGGAAGAAAGTGCCTTCTTCAAAGATTAAGGACATTTGTGCAAAATGGAGTGAGGTGCAAAGGTTTGTGGAGGAACATCACCCTGACAAATCTGTTGCAAGCCATGTCGGCAACATGTACAATGATAATGTCTTGTCCCATTTTAGGCAAATTTTAAAGAGACTCCAGAAATAGAGCTCTCTAGAACAATTTTTTGAGCGACAGGGATCCAGTGACTTCCAAGCTGGTCCTAGTGGCATTAAAAAACAAAGAAGGCAAGTAACCCCGGATAAGGACTTCGTACCTAAAGTCTTTATGGAAGGGGATTCCCCTTCCAAACAATAGTGTAACTTCTCCATCCTCTTCCCTCCTGTCTTCCATACACCAACAAGAGTCTTCAATAAAGGTAAGTGTGATGTTATTATTATTTTATAGTTGATGTCTCATTGTTTTCTGAGTGTAAATCTTTATTTAATGTAAAAAAAAATATTTTTTGTTAATACTTTTGGGTGTCTGGAATGGATTAATTGAATTTACATTATTTCTTATGGGGAAAATGGTTTCGCCATTCGTAAATTTCACCTTTCGTCAGACACTCTGGAACGGATTAATTACGAAATTCAAGGGTCCACTGTATATGCTTATCTAACACTAATACTTATGTGGGTATTGAAGGAAAGCTGAAAGACCAACAACAGGGACAGAATTTGATGAAAACAGCAGGTTTCAGGATTATTTTAACATTGTATGTATATTGCTATGAAGATCACATATGCATTTATCAACAATTGTGAATAATTGAAGCTATTCTCAGGAGGCCCTCCATTAAAAATATTTTATACTCGATGCTCATAAATTAGAAAGCTTGCAAATTTGAGGGTTTGACTGTATGGGCCCTTTTAAAATTACATATGTACATATATAATACAATCTACTAATCCAAAATTGTTACAACTATGGCAGTGTACTTTTTTTAATTATTGTATACCTATGATTATTATTATTATATATTATATTATTATATACATAGTTATTATGTATTATCATTCATTCAACAAGATCAACTATTTTTTTTTGGTTGTGTCGCCTGTAATTTTCTTACCTTTGATATACCTTTGAAGAGTTTCGAGAGTATCTACTCTCTGAGCCCGGCCATGGGCCAGGCTCGTCTGGTGCTTGCCTGGTCAACCAGGCTGTTGCTGCTGGAGGCCCGCTGCCCCACATATCCATCACAGCCTGGTTGATCTGGCACCTGGTGAAGATATTTGTCCAGTTTCCTCTTGAAGGCTTCTACACTGGTTCCAGCCGTGTTTCGGATATCTTCTGGTAAGATGTTGAATAGTCTGGGACCCCGGATGTTAATACAGTGCTCCCGTATTGTCCCCACCGCACCCCTGCTCCTCACTGGGTTTATTTTACACTTTCTCCCATATCTCTCACTCCAGTATGTTGTTATGGCAGTGTGCAGATTTGGGACCAGGCCCTCAAGTACTTTCCAGGTACAGTAGACCCTCATTTAGCACGGTAGTTACGGTCCTGAAAACATCGTGTTAGGTAAAATCGTGTTAGATAATTAGAAGAACTTGTGGGAAAAATAGGGTTATGTTCCTGGGAGTCCCCAAAAAGCCAAACAAGTTTTTTTAGACCAACAGATCTTGCAAAAATTGAAGGCGAATATGTAATTGTAGTTCATTGTCGTGATATATTACTGCTTAAGCTAACAAATGCAATAGAACTAATAGTATTTCTTACCTTAAATTGTGGGTAATGATGTTTGTGGATGATTGTAAAGAGTGGAGAGTTATGCTGTGGCCCTACTGGGCTGAGGTGGATGGTAGAGGTTCTGGTACTGAAGTCGATGGTTGTACTAGAGTGTAAGTCATTCAGTCAGTCAAGTCATTCAGTAAGTCAGGCAAGTCATTCAGTAAGTCAGTCAAGTGATTCAGTCAAGTCAGTGAGTCATTCAGCCAAGTCAGTAAGTCATTCAGTCAAGTCAGTAAGTCAAATCAGTAAGTCATTCAGTCAAGTCAGTCAGTCAGACTTATGTTTACCTCTTTTTATGTGTACAAACATTTATCAAAATGCAATGAAAATGAGAAAATGTATGTAAACAAACACAGCGAGTTTCCCGATTATTGTCGTCCTGCACGCGTATGAATCAAACTGAACGCTGGGAGGGATGCGTGGGTGGGTGAGGGTGGCTGGGGATAGCAGTAGGACTCCCCCACTGACTCAATGGTGTAACCCACCGCAGGTGACCGCGCGCTCAAAAATTTTTCCCCTCCAGCGAATCGTGTAATATAATGTTTACATCGTGTTAGATAAAAATGTGCCGTAATTCTTCAATCGTGCAATACCCAAACCGTGCAACATAAAGTCGTGCTAAATGAGGGTCTACTGTATATATTATCATGTATCTCTCTCTCCTCCGCTCCAATGAGTACATGTTCAAGACTTGAAGGCGTTCCCAATAATTTAGATGTTTCAATGGCTCAATGTGAGCCGTAAACGATCTCTGGATTTGTTCCAGCTCTGCTATTTCTCCTGCCCTGAACGGGGCCGTCAGCACTGAGCAGTATTCTAAGTGGGGGAGCACTAGCGATTTGAATAGTGTCACCATCAGCATTATTTCCCTTGTTTTGAAAGTTCTCAATACCCACCCCGTCATCTTCCTGGCTGTTGTGATCTTTGTCTTGTTATGGTCTTTAAACGACAGATCAGCAGACATAATTATTCCCAAGTCCTTTACGTGTTCCTTTCGTTCTATGTGGTGACCCTCTTGCGTTTTGTATGTAGTGTTCCTTTTGAGTTCTTCATTTTTTCCATACCTAAGCAGCTGAAACTTATCACCATTGAACGTCATGTTGTTCTCCACTGCCCATTGGAAGACCCTGCTTATGTCCTGTAATTTTTCAGTGTCCTCTACCATAGTGACTTTCATGCTTATTTTAGTGTCATCTGCAAATGATACAAAAGTGTGCTGGGTGTTTTTGTCTATGTCTGCTATGAGGATGAGAAACAGCAGAGGTGCCAGGACAGTGCCTTGGGGCACTGAGCTTTTGACCTCGCTGATGCTGGATCTTGCCCTGTTCACTACTACTTTTTGTGTTGTGTGTGTTAGGAACTCAAAAATCCATCTGCCTACCTTCCCCGTAATGCCTATGGCCCTCATTTTGTGCGCTATCACTCCATGATCGCATTTGTCAAACGCCTTTGCAAAATCTGTGTAAATCACATCTGCGTTTTGGTCGTCCTCCAATGCCTCCGTAATTCTGTCATAATGGTTCAGCAGCTGTGACAGGCATGATCGTCCCGCTCTAAAGCCATGCTGGTTCGGGTTATGTTGGTTGTGCTGGTCCATGAACTTTGTAATCTGCCGTCTCATCACTCTTTCAAAGATTTTTATGATGTGAGAAGTGAGGGCTACTGGTCTGTAATTTTTAGCTAGTGCTCTACTACCTCCCTTATGCAAAGGAGCTATGTCTGCACTGTTTAATTGTTCACAAATTCTCTCCTTTCCCCTCAAATCTATAATATAATTTCAATATTTACTATTGATGTAACCATCCTACAAAACACTTGTCACAATGTAATATCCACAGAATGTAGTGCGAGTACATTTATTAACTGTTATAAGCAAATGTTTAACTAAAACAAACTCAATCAACTTCTCTAGTATTAAGTAGTCTATAAGCCATTAGATTAATCTGCCCTTAATGCCATGGCATGCTAGTGGCTCTCTTTGCACTTCAGTTCATGTTTGTAATAACAAAATCTCGATGTAAACTTGCAATGAAATAAAAATTTATTTATTTATTTATTTATTTATACAGCTGTGCACATGCACTTTTAAAAGTATGATTCATTTACCAAATAGAGTACAGACCTGTGCTTTAAAGATTAATTTTCTTGCAAAAATATTTTGTAAGCATGGGACAAATGCATAATTGTAGAAATATTTTGTAGTACAGTCTTATGCTACCTGTATTTGAATAATATATAGTATGTACTTCAGGTTATTGAAATGCATGTACAGTACTGCCATTAATAAATGAAGTATTACCACAGCAGGGCATATAGATTTGTTTTAAATAAATTTTTTATTCTTGAACAGTGAAAGCACCTTGAATGAAACTTGGATTGTGTGTGATTTTTATTTATCTTATAACTGCTATCAGGCCAATTATAATAATAATAATATCTTTATTTCTACAAGTACATGTACAAGGTATACAGGCCTAGCTGACATTATTCCTTATGGGAACAAATTCGTTCGGGAACGGCACTCAAACAGCCCTCTGGAACAAATTATGTCCAAAACTCTGGGTACCACTGTAGTATATAGAAAGCCGCTTGTTATGCTGAGCATTTCAGGCAAATTAGGTCAGTTTTGTCCCGGGATGCGACCCACACCATTCTAGTAACACCTAGGTACCCATTTTATACTGATGGGTGAACAGGGACAAGTCCTTAATGTTTTCCAACCATACCGGAGATTCAAACTCTGGACCTCAGTGTGTGAGCTGAGTGCGCTAGCAATTGAGCTACGGGACACCTATAGCTACTGGTTTCATATCACTTAATGGAGCATTATTGGTGAGACATGTATGGGCAAGTCTTTTGCTGTTGATCATCTGGCAGCAAATAAGTACTGTACCTAAGAGTTAGTAGCTACAGTAGACTGTTGAGTCACTTTTTAGGGGTGGTAATGTATCACAGGAAGAGCTGAGTTTTGAATTGAGTTAAAGTAGGATAATACCTGGAGTCTACCTGGAGAGAACCCGCGGCCCGGTCTGTGACCCGGCCTCATGTTGGACCAGAGCCTGATCAACCAGGCTGTTACTGCTGGCTGCACGCAGTCCAATGTACGAACCACAGCCCGGCTGATCAGGTACCGACTTGAGGTGCCTGTCCAGTGCCTGCTTGAAGACAGCCAGGGGTTTGTTGGTAATCCCCCTGATGTATGCTGGGAGGCAGTTGAACAATCTTGGGCCCCTGATACTTATTGTGTTGTCCCTCAACGTGCTAGTGGCACCCCTGCTCTTCATTGGGGGGATGTTACATCGCCTGCCGAGTCTTTTGCTTTCATAGGGAGTGATTTTTGTGTGCAAGTTTGGTACTAAGCCCTCGAGAATTTTCCATGTGTATATAATAATGTATCTCTCTCGCCTGCGTTCTAGAGAGTACAGGTTTAGGAACTTCAAGCGTTCCCAGTAGTTGAGGTGGTTTATCGCACTTATGCGTGCGGTGAAGGTTCTCTGCACATTTTCAAGGTCAGCAATTTCACCCGCCTTGAAAGGTGCAGTTAGTGTGCAGCAATATTCCAGCCTAGATAGAACAAGCGATCTGTAAAGTGTCAACATGGGCTTGGCATCCCTGGTTTTGAAGGTTCTCATTATCCATCCTGTCATTTTTCGAGCAGATGCAATTGCTACTTTGTTATGGTCCTTGAAGGTGAGATCCTCTGACATGATCACTCCCAGGTCTTTGACATTAGTTTTTCGCTCTATTGTGTGGTTGGAATTAGTTTTGTACTCTGATGAGATTTTAATTTCTTCACGTTTTCCGTATCTGAGTAATTGAAATTTCTCATCATTGAACTTCATATTGTTTTCTGCAGCCCATTTAAATATTTGGTTTATGTCTGCTTGGAGTCTTGCAGTGTCTTCAATGGTGGACACTGTCATACAGTTTCGGTGTCATCTGCAAAGGAAGACACAGCACTGTGGCTTATATCCCTGTCAATGTCTGATATGAGGATGAGGAATAGGATGGGAGCAAGTACTGTGCCTTGTGGAACAGAGCTTTTCACAGTAGCTGCCTCAGACTTTACTCTGTTGACTACTACTCTTTGTGTTCTACATGTTAGGAAATTATAGATCCATCTACCAACTTTTCCTGTTATGCCTTTATCACGCATTTTGTGTGCTATTACACCATGGTCACACTTGTCAAAGGCTTTTGCAAAATCTGTGTATATAACATCTGCATTCTGTTTATCTTCTAGAGCATCCAGGACCTTGTCGTAGTGGTCCAGTAGTTGGGACAGACAGGAGTGGCCTGCTCTAAACCCATGCTGTCCTGGGTTCTTAGCCTGTTAAAAATGGAGAGATATGTTAAGCTAGATTATTGGATTTGTAACATTCAAGTTTAGTGGTTTTATTTAAAAATAATTGTTTTTTTTTCTTTGTGTAAAGGTTGTGCTAACAATTTTAATGTTGATATTTGATTATGCATAAAATATTTTATGTCCACAGTTTTGACAATGCCTTGTTTGGAAATTGCTACCAATATTCCTAAGGAAAGAATAACCCCGGAAGTGGTGGCTGACCTCAGTAAGCTCTTCAGCACTACAATGCGAAAGCCTGAACAAGTAGGTGTTTATCTTTTGGGTATTATAGCTGCATCTGTTCCACCATATCATTTATAACAAATGCAGTGTAATTAACTAAAAATTATGAAATAAAAGCTTTATACTGTAACAATTTATGATAAAGAGGATAGACTTTAGCGTGCATGCATCCAGTATTGACAGAACTGGTGGTTATAGCAGAGGGATGTATAGTTAACTATACAAGAAGTCTTGCATAATAGGTATGTCTAGTTCTTAAGTAGCATGTAATCTTTTAACATTAGTTGCCTGAAATGCATTGCATAATTAGTGGCTTTCTTTTGTGGTTACTATTGTACTGATTCATGTATCAACATTATTTGTATGACTCAGAGAAATAAAGCATTATCATTACTGAATTCATGCAGCCCTACAGTATATTTGACTGTTGCATATATCAGACAAGTAAAACTTGCATGGATATACACAATTGTTCAATAGATTGCAAAGAAATTCTCACTGATAGTTATTCTTTCTCCAAAATAGTCTCTTATTTTGTCCATTTTGTCAGGATCTGAGATAATTTGCTTGAACTCTGCCCCTAAATCCCCCTGCCCTGTGATTCTTAGGAAATTACATGGTAATAATATGCAGGCACTAAGTACAGGGTGTCCACAAAAACACTCCCTGATTTCAAACAGGTATAACATGTAACTCCTAGGTAGTAGGTTGGTAGACAGCAACCACCCAGGGAGGTACTACCATCCTGCCAAGTGAGTGTAAAATGAAAGCCTGTAATTGTTTTACATGATGGTAGGATTGCTGGTGTCTTTTTTCTGTCTCATAAACATGCAAGATTTCAGGTATGTCTTGTTACTTCTACTTACACTTAGGTCACACTGCACATTCATGTACAAGCATATATATACACACCCCTCTGGGTTTTCTACTATTTTCTTACTAGTTCTTGTTCTTATTTCCTCTTATCTCCATGGGGAAGTGGAACAGAATTCTTCCTCCGTAAGCCATGCATGTCGTAAGAGTCGACTAAAATGCCGGGAGCAAGGGGCTAGTAACCCCTTCTCCTGTATACATTATTAAAGTTAAAAAGAGAAACTTTTGTTTTTCTCTTTGGGCCACCCTGCCTTGGTGGGAAATGGCCAATTTGTTGAAAGAAGATAACATGTAACTTTATTGTAATAATCTTTAACAGTTAGTAGCTTCAGATGCAGGATTTCATTGTTTCATGTGGTATAGGGTAGCATTAACCCTTTGACTGTTTCGGTCATATATACAGTGGACCCTCGGTTAACGAATACCCCAGAAATTGTACAATTATGTGAGTATAATATTGTAAGTGCATGTGGAAGTGTATTTTTGGGGGTCTGAAATAGACTAACCTACGTGACATTATTTCTTAAGGAAGTAAATTCGTTCGGTAATGGCACTTGAGCAGGCTTCTGGGATGAAGTTTTTTCGTTAACCGAGGGTCCACTGTATATGTCTTACAAGCCACTGTTTCGGATGTATTAATACCCGTAAATTCTAGCGGCTTCAAATCAAGCGGGAGAAAGCTGGTAGGCCTACATGTGAGAGAATGGGTGTGCACAGTATGAAAAAAATCGGGGACTCGGTGGTGCATTGTGGGAATGCCATGTTTGTAGTCCTTGTTCACCATGCCTCGCGGTAAGAAGTACCTTACTCCCCGGCGAATTGGAGGTCTTCTCTTCCCAAGTGATAGTTCTAACAGCGATGGAAGTGCCAGTGAAAGTGAATTTCATGGTTTTCAAAAGGGTGTGACCGAAAGCAGTGCCCAGGATAACGTAATTAGTGATGAAACCCCAGATGACCCACAACATTCCACCTCTGGTGCTGGGCCGTCCCTTTCACGTTCACCTGTACCAGGACGAAAGAGGAAACTATTTCACCGTGTACAGGACTCAGATGTGAGCAGTGTAAGTGATAATAATAGTGATTTCCAAGTTACTGAAAGCACCTCGAGTAGCGACAGTGAGGGAGAATATTCTCCAGTGAAGCGGCAGTATGTATGACGCAACTTGCGTTCTGGTAGTGTGCCATATGCTATTCCAAGGAAAAGGAGTAAATCTCGGAGTACATCCTTTAGCCCTACACCACGAATTGATAGTGAAGATGATATTGTTACAATGGGGATGCGTAATGTGCATGGGGCAGCTGGTGGTAGTGGTGGTGTTGGCGGTGGCATGAGTCATGTGGCACCAGGAGCGGGCCACGCTGCTACCCAAGCTGCTAACTCAGCACAGCCACAACCAGCCTCAACCACCCCACTCCCACAACCTGCACAACCACAACCTCTCCAACCACAACCTCTCCAACCACAACCACCTGTGAATATCCAGTACCCACCAGCAGACCGCATCTGGGATTGGCAGCAAGGTGACAATTTTGTTCCCAATCCCCATGACTTTGATGAAACACAAAGTGGAATACTGCAAAATTGTACACTTGGGAACAATGCCACTGAACTGGAATGTCAGTTATTCTTCGATGAACCCCTGATGGACATTGTCAGGGAAAGCAATACATACTACGAGTACACCATGGCAAATACAATTCTTTCACCAAGGTCATGCCTACACCAGAGGAAGGGCACAACTGTGGCAGAGATGTACCTGTTCTTTGCCGCAATAATGCTTATGCCACATGTGTATAAGCACACTGTCAACACATACTGGTCGACGGAACGCCTGATTTCAACCCCAGGTTTTAGTGATATTATACCAGTGAATCGATTTTTGATACCGTTACGTATGATACACTTCTCAGACAAAACAAGGCCTGACAGAAACGACAGGTTATATAAGATCAGGAATGTGTTCATGTACATGAAACAAAAGTGTTGTATGTATTGTTATCCCTTCATGAAGCTTGTTATTGATGAGTCTTTGATTTTGTTCAAAGGCAGACTGTCGTTCAAGCAGTATATACCAAGCAAGAGGAAACGCTTTGGTATAAAGTTATTTGTACTGTGTGATTGCAAAAGTGGTCTGGTTTTGGATATAATTGTGTACACTGGCAGTAATACATTGCAAGATATCAGGAAGTTATTGGGTATCTCTGGTGATGTGGTTAGAACAATGATGGAACCATTTCTTTTTTTTTTTTTTTTTTTTTATTAACACCGGCCGATTCCCACCAAGGCAGGGTGGCCCGAAAAAGAAAAACTTTCATTATCATTCACTCCATCACTGTCTTGCCAGAGGGGTGCTGTACACTACAGTTATAAAACTGCAACATTAACACCCCTCCTTCAGAGTGCAGACACTGTACTTCCCATCTCCAGGACTCAAGTCCGGCCTGCTGGTTTCCCTGAATCCCTTCATAAATGTTACTTTGCTCACACTCCAACAGCACGTCAAGTATTAAAAACCATTTGTCTCCATTCACTCCTATCAAATACACTCGCATATGCTTGCTGGAAGTCCAAGCCCCTCGCACTCAAAACAACCTTTACCCCCTCCCTCCAACCTTTCCTAGGCCGATCCCTACCCCGCCTTCCCTCCACTACAGATTTATACACTCGAAGTCATTCTGTCTCGTTCCATTCTCTCTACATGTCTGAACCACTTCAACAACCCCTCCTCAGCTCTCTGGATAATAGTTTTGGTAATCCCGCACCTTCTCCTAATTTCCAAACTCTGAATTCTCTGCATTATATTCACACCACACATTGACCTCAGACATGACATCTCCACTGCCTCCAGCCTTCTCCTCATTGCAACATTCATCACCCATGCTTCACACCCATATAAGAGTGTTGGTATAACTATACTCTCATACATTCCCCTCTTTACTTCCATGGACAAAGTTCTTTGTCTCCACAGACTCCGAAGTGCTCCACTCACCCTTTTTCCCTCATCAATTCTATGATTCACCTCATCCTTCATAGACCCATCTGCTGACATGTCCACTCCCAAATATCTGAATACATTCACTTCCTCCATACTCTCTCCCTCCAATCTGATATCCAATCTTTCGTCACCTAATCTTTTTATCCTCATCACCTTACTCTTTCCTATATTCACTTTCAATTTTCTTCTTTTACACACCCTACCAAATTCATCCACGAACCTCTGCAACTTCTCTTCAGAATCTCCCAAAAGCACAGCGTCATCAGCAAAAAGCAACTGTGACAACTCCCACTTTGTATTTGATTCTTTATCTTTTAACTGGTACACAAGCCCCTTACTCAGTGATTTCTTGCGAGTGAACATGACAGACGTGTGTGGCACAGTGCGTGGAAATCGTAAACATATGCCCAGGTTCGACGCAGGCACTCGGAGAGGTGAGGTGCAGGTGTTTGCTGCCAATGACATCATGGCATTTCGGTGGCAAGACAAACGTGATGTCACATTGTTGACATCAGTTCACCGACACGAAATGGTAGATACTGGCAAGCAGAATAGAGAGACCAATGAACCTATTATAACACCTGCAGCTGTGATGGACTAAAACCTTAATATGCGCTTAGTGGACAAATGTGACATTCAGATTGGGTTTGCCGATTGGGTTCGCAAGAGTTATAAGTGGTACATAAAACTCTTTCTATATTCTTGACATTTCCATGCTGAATGCTTATATAATATGTACAAGTTGAAGACCAACAACAAACCCAAATGGTGAATTTTGTTTGTCAGTCGTGAGACAAATAATATTCAAGTACCAAGGAACAACACCTGCAATAGACCAGCTCCCACGAAATTATCAACACATGCCCTCTCGTCTGAGGCCTGGTGATCACTACCCCATACAACTGCCAGCTGATACTTTCAAGAAAAGTGCTCAGAAGAGGTGTTTTGTCTGTGCACATACCACAAAACGCCCACAAAAACGCAGACACTTGTTTTGTGTGTGAAGAGTCTAAAACTCCATTGTGCATATACCCATGTTTCAAAGAATTCCACAAGCTGCAGCAGTTCTGGAAAGTGTCCAGTGACTGTACATTTGTATGTATATTATAGAACAATAGTAATAAGCATTTTTTTTATTGTTGGTTTGTGTAAACAAGTTTTGTAAACAATATAATGATACTAATGTATATGCGATTATTGTGTTGCATACAACGTGTATATATAGTGGACCCTCGAAAATAGGCTCCCTTAACCCTTTCGGGGTCGGTGCCGTACTAGTACGTTTTACGAGCAGAGGTTGGTGCCTTACTAGTACGCCCAAATTCTAGCGGCCTCAATTTAAGCAGAAAACGTCTGGTAGGCATACATATGAAAGAGTGGGTCTGTGTGGTCAGTGTGCGCAGTATAAAAAAAATCCTACAGTACACACTGAATAATGAGAAAAAAAACTGACCGTTTTTTTCGATTAAAACAGCGACTTTGCAGTCGATTTTCGTATGGTATTTATTGATGTATTCTCGTTTTCTTGGTTTCATTTGATAGAATAGAAGATATATTACAGAAATGGAGATGATTTTGATTGGTATGACAATGACAAGTACCTTGAAATTGAGCTCAAAGTAGCAAAAATGTTTGATTTTTGACGATGTTCAAGAGTAAACAAATCACACCATGCGTCCAATACACATCAACTGACGAGTCTTATATTCATGCACAAGTGCTCTGATATTATTTATACCATTTTTACAATGATGCAGTTGTATACATAACAGTAAATCTTCTATTTTTGTGAGAATAAAAATTCAAAATGGAAAGCAAAAGTAATGGAACAGGGGCCTGGAGACGTGGCTAATGAACAGAGAACATGTTATTTTAGTGCCAGGAATGTCTGCCTTGTTTATTCTGGACCCTATTTTGAAATTGGCATCGTTTGAAATTTGTGTGAAATTTGTGTGAAATTTGTGGAGTAATGTGCTCCTACGATAATGTACTGTAAAGTTGCTACTTAGCTTATTGATGAATCTAAGATGTCGCAGCCGTCCCCAACACCTTCTCAGAGGATACATCTATAGCCTCATTCTCCACAGGGCTGTAAGGTAAACATCAAGTGAGTATAATTATTGCCCCAAAGGAGCATATGCCCATATTTCAGTCTTTGATGAACTGAAATGCGTGGACTTAAAAGTCCACGCATATCCGCCGTCAATAGGTAAATTTTGATGCTCTTGAAATACAAGAACTGTGCAGTCCCCTGCCTGACAAGAACATAAAAACATACCTTGCTCTTGTAACGTGAGAATGGTGTTGGCTCCACCATATACGGCGGAAATGCTGTCTTGATTGTAGAATGCCGCTGATGAGTCACCGTCTTGTTTCGATGGAGTTCACTTGCGATTGTCTCTACGTTTGTCTTTTAGCAGTAAGAAGCTGCGCACACTTCTGAATATACTGCGATTTTATTCACTAAACGCGCTGGAACAGAGTTCTTATCCGATTTCCCGACATTAGTGGAGATTAAATTAGAATAACGGACGCGTATGACTAATGTCTTTGTTGAGTTACGTCGCCTCGCGCCGTATGACCCCTCGCGTCGTATGACCTCTTCGGAGCCCGTATTCAATCTAACCCCCTCGTGGTGCCTCGTGGCTCTGCGGGGCCTGGCATGCTGAGGTCAGCACAATTTCAACAATTGCTACATGCTGCTACAAGTGGCAATTAAAATGTTTGTGTTCTCTAAATTTCAATCACTGGAACACATGATTGTAATTTTCAAGTGTAGAAACTAATACAACAGTTTACTGTAATCTTCCTGTTACGGCAAAGAGTTACATTTATCTCAAATGTCTATTAAGTCACATACACACTCGCTGCTACTTGGTCAGACCACGTGACACACTGTGGTCAGTACATCTGGTCTGTGTTAATTTGTTTATGCACCCAGACTCGCCTCGTCTGGCCCCTTCCTAAGGGCGGAAAGGGTGAGGGCCCTTAACAAGGGTAGTAAGGGCGCATACCCCCTCTGGAGAATTTTCTCCACAAAATTGGAAAATTGCCATTTTCTGACCACTATTTTGGGTAGAAGAAATTGGTAAATAGGCAGTTTCTTCTACTCATTCGATATAAGAAATGGAGTTCTAGCTAAATAGCTATAATTTTAGGAAACTGAAACATTGGAATTTGTCGAAAATAGGTCTCGAAGTAGGTGAAATCACCGATGCGTCAGTGTCATAGATACCGATAACTTCGCGAAAGCATAATTTCGTTAGTTTTCGATCAAATTTCATAATTTTGGTGGCGTTATGATCGGAAAAAGATTCTCTATCATTTCATAAGAAAAAATTAATTTTTTATTTTTTCCAAAAAATTTTCGACCCCAGGAACACTTTCCTGAGAAGGCCTGTCAACCCCCAAAGGGTTAAATATAGGTGAATTTGAAAATAGGCGACTTTTTTCGGCAAAATATGGGCTTGATATTCGTTCATTGGCTTAAAAATAGGCGGTCGTCTGAAACGCATCTGCGTGGCCTCCCAGCTGCCTGGGCACATAAACACCACATTGAGCGCCAGTGTGCCATTGTTTACCAGCGAGTGACCGCCACCCACGCATTCATACCATACATTTTGTCATTATTCCATTGTTTTTAGTGCTTGCAACTACTAAATAAGCCACCATGGGCCCAAAGAAAGCTCCTAGTGCCAGCCCTGTGGTAAAGAGTGTAGCAGGGAGTGTAGCAGGGATGCAGGGAGTGTAGCAGGAAGGCAAGGACTTGGTACCTGAAGTGTTAATGGAAGGGGATTCCCCTTCCAAACACTAGCAACACCACCTTCCTCTCCCCTCCTTCCTTCTTCCACACATCAACAACTCTTCAATAAAGGTAAGTGTCAATTTATTACTGTTTTATACTATATATCTCATTGTTTTCTGTGTAGATAAATGTACATTTCATGTAAAAAAAAAAATATTTTTAAATACTTTTGGGTGTCTGGAACAGATTAATTTGATTTACATTATTTCTTATGGGGAAAATGGTTTTGAAAGTCGTCCATTTTGAAAATAGGCGGACTCTCAGGAATGGATTATGGACGATTTTCAAGGGCCCACTGTATATACATTGCACCTTACTTTGGTCTCAGAGCCACATAAGTTACGTAAAAAAATAGAATAGTGAAAAAAACGAAATCTACGAATGGAGGTATGTAAACAAAAGTTTACCGAGTGAGCGGCATTTGCCGCTGTTGCCATACGCGGCTCATTTTCTGCCAACTTTACGCCTCCATATCTCGGTAAGTACTGATCACAAAATTTTTTTTTTTAGGATCAAAACAATCAGAAAAATAATCTTAACATTTTGATAAGAAAAATAATTTTTTTTTTTTAATATTTTGCGACAACAGGAGAGCACTCAGGATTAGGGGTTGGGACAGTTAAAGGCACTCAATGTGCGCCCCTCTGGTTGCTCGGCAACCATCAATGTGATAGTCCAGTTCGGTCCAGACGCTCTGCATCATATCTGGTGTTATCACGCGAACTGCTTCAGTGATCAAAATTTTCGGCTCCTCACAAACATCGCAAACATCGATGCAATAGTCCAGTTCAGTCCAGACGCTCTGCAGCATATCTGGTGTTATCATGTGATCTGCTTCAGTGATCAAAATTTTCAGCTCCTCCAGGGTTGCAGGTAGTGCTCTTCACGTACCCCCAAAGAAAGAAGTCACAAACAGTTAGGTCCGGTAACCTCTGCAAGTGGTCTACGAGGTCACCGAACCTAATTGTTTGTGACTTCTTTCTTTGGGGGTACGTGAAGAGCACAGTTTACTTACCACTACTACCGGCAACCCTGGAGGAGCTGAAAATTTTGATCACTGAAGCAGATCGCATGATAACACCAGATATGCTGCAGAGCATCTGGACTGAACTGGACTATCGCATCGATGTTTGCCGAGCAACCAGAGGGGCACATTGAGTGCCTTTAATGCTACCCTATACCACATGAACCTGAATGAAATCCTGCATCTGAAGCTACTAACTGTGAAAGATTATTACAATACATTTACATGTTATACCTGTTTGAATTCGGGGAGTGTTTTTGTGGACACCCTGTATATTGCATATACAGTGTACGTAATTAAATTTTAGTAAGGTTTACCTACCATATTGCATTTTCATAATACAGGTCAGCCATTACTAATCTGGCATCATTGGGACCTGTAGTGTGCCGGATTAGTGAGTTTGATGGATTACAGAGTGGTTAGGTTAGAATACACTTAATTAATCTATCAATAGAGACTCTGCTACATCTTCCTCATTTTCATCACTGCTTTCTCTCCACTCTTGCTGCTGTGGATTTACAACCATCTGCACAATTTCTGAGTCGGTATAGTGATAAAATTTGAGTCGGTCTAGTGATGAAATTTGAGTCGGTCTAGTGATGAAATTTGAGTCGGTCTAGTGATGAAATTTGAGTCGGTCTAGTGATGAAATTTGAGTCGGTCTAGTGATGAAATTTGAGTCGGTCTAGTGATGAAATTTGAGTCGGTCTAGTGATGAAATTTGAGTCGGTCTAGTGATGAAATTTGAGTCGGTCTAGTGATGAAATTTGAGTCGGTCTAGTGATGAAATTTGAGTCGGTCTAGTGATGAAATTTGAGTCGGTCTAGTGATGAAATTTGAGTCGGTCTAGTGATGAAATTTGAGTCGGTCTAGTGATGAAATTTGAGTCGGTCTAGTGATATTTGAAATTATGCTAGCCAAAATTAGTGCCGGATTAGTGATGGCCGACCTGTATGTGAAGTCCAGTGATCAGATCACATTGCAAGATTTTTGAGACTTGTTTTTCACTGTGACAGGATGACTGCTGTCTGCCAACATGCAGTACTGCTTACTATGTTATACTGTACTAGCTATTTTGCTTTATAACAGTGTGCCAGTATTTACGTAAAATATAAGCTCAGACATTTTTTATTTTACTGTGAAGACTTAATATTTTGCTTAGTAAGCATAATGAGCACTTTTTTTTTAATCTTACAGTATTGTATGGTAAGAGTGATTCCAGGACAACTGATGACATTTGGGGGCAGCTTCAATCCATGTGCAGTTGCAACTGTCATGAGCATTGGCAATCTGGGTGTACAGGAGAATAAGGCTCATGCTCAGAAGATTTTTGAATTTACAGAGAAAACGCTTGGAATTCCAAATGACAGGTGAGCATTTTAATACAATTCTTGTCATAGTTAGCAGTGCTTTTGTTATGCATGGTAATAGTTCTTCTCTTAAGAGTATGGTACAAGTACATCACCAATTTTCTGGCACCCTTGGTTCCTAGGCTTTGCTGCTATACTGATTTTGCCAGACCAATAGTCATATAATAATAAACAATACACCTCTGGCCTACCATGGTTTTAAACATTAACATAAATGAAACAGGTTTATTTATTAATGTACTTACAAAGAATGTTGCAGTACTACTACTCCCAGAGTGGTAAATTTTAGAATTTTACTGGAGCAGCAGAGCTGATCACTACCTATAACTTAAGTTGATTGTTAGCAAATTGTACCAAGAATTTCACAGAATCAAGGGGTCACCACCAACAACAGCATTGTAAACAATATAAGTGAGCACACAACATACAAAGCCATCTGTAGCTGCCAGGTAAACTATTTTGGCAAAAAAGTAGTCTTGCACTTTTGTCCAGACTAAAAGAGGTGCGCCACAATCTGTTGCAGGTAAATTGATGTTATACCTATATTAGTACATTCTACAGTCCTCTAAAGAAAAGTTGCAATAGTGTGTGAATTTTTTGTTATCCGGGTAATAAATTGTCCTACACTTAATTATATTTAGGGAGAAAGGGGTTAAGCTGTTGATTTCTGTAACAAAACGTAAGTTCTTCCATTTGTAAATGAAAAATGACCCCATGCTATTACAGTAGGTTTTTCTTTGGCTACAATTGCATATAGATATTGTATGACTTGGTTGTTTGTTACGCTTTTTCACTTCTACACCCTTAAGAGGGAAAGGGAATGCCCTGATGCTGGCAAATAGCTTTTTGTTCAAGAAATTTAGTTCCCCTTTCTTAAATCATATCTGATCACCTAACATTACCCAAGCACTGTTTGATCCCTGTGTGTTTTGTGCTTTCCAAAGAATATAATATATCCCTCATCACATTATTCCTCCAGTGAATGCTGCTTTTTCCTTTTTCTTCTACTAAGTCTTCATTTGGGCAGCCACCTTTATTGTGGTAAGTTTAATAATAACCTATTTAAAGCAACAGGAGTAGATCTATAATACTGTACAGTAAAATTTCAATTTAATGGACTAATAGAGTAGTGGGTATCTGGTAATGCTGATTGTCCATTGAATCTGAACATAAGTTTGTTTTGCTGTGATCTTAACAGTAACAGACAATTCTGTAGACAGTGGACTTTTCCAATGTCTGGATTTTATGTTAAATCCAAAATCCATTAAATTGAGGTTTTACTGTACTTATTTTGGAATACTGAATTCAATTCTTAACCCTTAAACTGTCCACACGTAGATATATGTTCACGTGCGTACTGCTCCGAACGTAGATCTACGTTTTATTTTTCATTCCTTCAAATTTAGTGCAATAGGCCTGAGTCACCTAGACATGAGAGAATGGGTCTGCGCCCTCAGTATGCGACTTAGTACCTTGTGGGAGCACCAGTTCAATTGAGTGCAAGCTAGAGCAAATAGTGTGGCAAACACCAGGGATTCAATGATGTCATGTCGCGTTAACACTCCCCTTATAAGAGGAAAGTAAAAATAGGTTAGATAAATACATGAGTGGCTGTGGGTGGGTGTGAGTTGGACCTGACTAGCTTGTGCTACTAGATCTGATGCCATGCTCCTTCCTTCAGAGGATGTGACCTGACTAGGTGGGTCATTGGTCTAAGCTGGGGTGTGACATGGACCTGCTTTGCATGGGCCAGTAGGCCTGCTGCAGTGTTCCTTCTTTCTTATGTTCTTATGTATTTGGCAGGCTGGCTTTGGCTCTCTCTCTATCTGTCTAAATCTTTGTCTGTCTATATGTATCTTTGTCTGTATATATCTTATCTATATGTCCTATATCTCTGTCTCTCTCTCACATGTACACATAAGTACAGTTATTATACATAGTGTAAATTACCTAGGATAACCCAAAAATTCCAGGCAAAGTGCTATACAGTGGTCCCTCGGTTTTCGTGCATCTCCAAACTCGAACATTTATGTAAGTGTATTTTCGTAAGTGCTGTTGCAAGTGTATTTTTGGGGGTCTGAAATAGACTAACCTACGTGACATTATTTCTTAAGAAAGTAAATTCGTTCGGTAATGGCACTTGAGCAGCATTCTGGAACGAATTTTCGGCGAAAACCGTGGGACCACTGGACAATGCTTGTAAATATAAAACATAAAATAAGCATGACTGGCAAGTAATACGCATCGTCACTTCTGCATCGTGTATAATACCTGTTGGCTTACGAGACGCACTCTGAGACTGAGACAAGCAGATGGAAAGACACGCATTGTATGTTGCAGCGGCAATGGCACCCAAGCTCTGTTATTTTCTTCTCCAGCCAGAGCCCACCAACGCTTCTATGATGGCCTAATTGCAGAACTGCTGCACTAACGCACCTAGAACCCAGAATGACTCAAGAATATCAACAGTAAGACCATCTACTCGAAAAATTTCAATCTAAGTGGAGAGTGCCATTCAAACCCAAAACACAGCCCGCTGCCAGACGAGCACCCACAACAAGCTCTGAGCAACTATAGCTTCTACGTCCTATCTACAACAACCCCTGTATTACTATGAGACCTAATAACAGAAGAAGCAACAAAAAGAACAGCAAGAACTCGACTATTTCCCTTGACTACCCAGCAGGACGCCGGTGCATCATCCACCCACCCCCCACCCCCCCCAGGCAACACGTCAACAAACACAATGGCTGACTCTCCCTCATCCTACTCAACCACCACCCAAGACGACGGGACAGCAACAACACCAATGATGACTGAATCTCCCTCAAACAACACTGCCTTCAAAGGATTTGATCCATCTGAAACGATCTCAGGTATGACAAATGATCCTGTCACTCTAAAGTCATACATCACCACCCTAATTGAGGAAAACATGAATCTTCGTACAACACTATCTAAGCATGAAACTAAGTTAGCCCACCTAGAAAGCAAGATCCTCAGCTTTGAACAGAAGTTTACATCAGCTGGAATGGCTGATTTTGGAAAGACCCTCTAATCAGTCATAGCCAGTCATACAGAGCAAATAACATCCCTAAACACGAAGGTTGAAGATGCTGTCAAGAACTGGAAGACCAACATGGATACCCAGCTGACTGACTATTTTTCTAACCAAGAAGATAAAACTGAACAAGATAAGTTATCTAACCCGGTAATAATTAGCAGTGCACTCTTTCCAAGTGGCATAAACCATACCAACTGCAAAGATGCTGCTCTTCAGACCATAAAAGACCACTTAAATGTAGTAGTACCAGCATCAGAGATAACAGAATCACGATTACTTGGCACACAAGGTAGAAAAAAGAGTGTTGTGCTTAGATTTCACACGATAGACAGTAAAACCGATCTGATTAAATCATCAATTAGTGCAAAAAAAGATCTTTATGTAAATAAGTGTCTCACAAAAAAATGTCAGAACCTCCTATACAGAGTAAGAAAGCTTAAACGTGAGAATGACAAAATCCACCAGTGCTTCACACGGGATGGGAAAATCCTAGTTAAGAATTCAAATGTATGCCGTGCTTACTATATCACGAATGAAAATGAACTGTCCAACTTCCTTCGAGATGCTAACCTTACAGAGACTGATCAACTTCAATGACCAAATCCTTAGTCTGCGTTAGTGCAACAATTGTACTAGTAACTGCAACCTCACTATCTTATATTTCTCACAAAACTGATTGCATATTAATGTAATTAACTTCAAAATTGTTATGTAATTAACTTCATAATTGTTCTAATAACGCTACCTCACTATCATAATTTCCCACTAAATATGATTGTGAACTTATTTTATTATATTATATACATGTGGACCCATGAGTTTCGAAAACTTCACTCTGAAGTCTTCATTATCATTACCACAATTACTCCTTAGGAATATTTCACGTAGGTTGTCTTTCAGACCCCAAAATACACTTCCACAAGAACTTACAAATTGTACTTACATAGTTGCAGATTTCGAGGGTATCGTAACCGAGGGTCCACTGTATAATCTTTTACTTATCTGTAACCATTTTTTTTTTTTTTTTACATATTTATCATTACCATTTGCACCTTAACTATTTACAGTATTAGTAATCTTTATGAATTAAATTATAACCTTTTACGTTTTTGTATTCTTATAATCAACAATACCTCATATGTATATGTGACTTATTTTATATTTCTCTTATAAGCAACTACCAAATAAGTCATTATTGTCTATTTATACAGTGGTACCGACTTACGATATTAATCCGTCAGAGAGGGCATATTTTAAGGCGAAACAATCGTTAACGAATCAATTTTCCCCATAAGAAATAATGGAAATAAATTTAATCCGTCCAAGACTTCCAAAAGTAGTTAAATAAAATATTTTTAGAACTTTTTGACATTAAATAATACAAAATTTAATAAAGAATCCTAAATACACAAAAAATTGAAAAATAACATGTCACTTACATTTATTGAAGAGTTGTTGATGTGGAGGACGGAGGAGGGGAGAGGATGGGAGGATGTTTGAAGGGGAATCCTCCATTAACACTGCAGGACCCAAATTCTTTCTGGGGTTACTTTCCTTTTTTTTTTAATCTACACTCCCCATGAAACCATCCCCGCATGAATGCTACCCCTGCATGAATGCCCAAATCCCCCGCATGAATGCTACACTCCCCCGCATGAATGCTACACTCCCCGCAAAAGGATGCTCACTCCCTGCATGCCTATCACTCCCGCATCTTTGTTTCATCCCCGCATGAATGCTACACTCCCTGCATGCCTACTAAATCCCCCTTTTTCACACTCCTGCATCCCTGCTACATCCCTGCATCCCCGCTACACTCCCCGCATCCCTACACTCTCTGCATCTTTGTACACTCCTGCATCCCTGCTCACTCCTGCATGCCTGTACATCCCCGCATAAATGCTACACTCCCTGCATAAATGCTTCCTCCCTGCACATTCTTTACCACAGGCTTGCCGGATCTTTCCTTGACCCATGGTAGCTTATTTAGCAGTTGCAAGCACTAAAACAGTGGAATAATGACAATATACTGGTATGAATCGTGGGTGTGGGTGGGGGGTGCCCCGTAAACAATAGCACTGCGCTCCCTTTGGGGCGCTCAGCTGGGCGCCAACAGACACGTCCGGGGAAAAGTCGGAGCGAAAAACATGGTCAAATCAAATTTCTTTCGTTATAAATATCGGTTATCGAAAATAACGTAAAATGATAACATGTAATCGGGTACCATTAAACATATGTACACCACTGAACACTTTCCTAAATTCCCAGCTTGTGGAACTCTTGAAACATGGGATATGCACAGTGGGTTTTTCACTCCT